>SZWC01007779.1:107170-123957 GCA_023375785.1 Penium margaritaceum | reverse complement strand
TAGGAGTGTGACATGAGGGCATGATCTAGCTCTCTAGGTCATGTGTGAGTGGCCAGCCTGATTGCTAGGCTGATTGCCTCTCTTGTGTGAGCCTCTAGTGTGTTGTGAGTGAGACTTGGCCTCCATGGCCAAGGGGTGTTGCTTGTGAGAGGGCAGAATTGCCCATGTTCTTACTACTTATGTACTGCCTTTTTTTAGTAATGTGACAAGAATACAAGAGTGCATCCATGCCCTTCCTTGCCCAAGTGCTCGATGTTCCATTACTGCCCCTCTCTCCAAGATAAAACACTTGGTATCAGAGCTAGGTGATGCCACTTTCAGACAGCACAGGCCATCACTTTGAAGACGTCAAATCGGGGTCAAACGCTCATCAAATTTGAATATAGACCACTGGATCTTCGATTTTGCAAGACAAGCTTTCAAGCAAGCCCAAGATAGCAAAGATCTAACGGTTAGATTGAGAGTTATGCCCAAAACAGGGTCGCCCTGTGCAACTTCCTCCTCTTGGAGTAAGACAGACGCCTTGTCATGGCCATAAATCCCCTGTTTCTCTGTCAAAAATTGAAAGCAGCATATGAAAATTGTATTATGTTTCCTAGGCTTTCCATTGGTGCAATGTTTTTTGTGTTCCATCGATAGTTTTAGGAGAAACGCTGTTGACAATGTCGCTGGTCTGAGCTGGAGTAGGGGCAGCAGCTTATCCAGTTTTCGAGAGGGCAGATCTCCTAAAATTCCCTGTTAATGACCCTCTTTAAGGTGTCAATCTGCAAGGTCTTGAACTGAATTTTCCATTGGTGGGCTCATTTCCCCATACTTCCCAGTCTGCTGGTCGCCACGGTCCATTTTCTGTCAGGCAGTTTTCTGGCAGAAGCAACAGCAGAAGCAAGGGTAGCGCCGCCGTCCAAGGACAGCGCTGAGCATGACCATAGCCCAAATGGCAGCAGCAGCCATTGTGACAGCCGCCCAGCCTCTTGAGATGCTGGAAGGACGTGCCAAATCATCTTTCTGGAAGATCCGCACCCGCCTTCTCTTGGAGGAGCGGGACTTGTGGGTAAGGCTGCACANAAAAGCTGAATTCATCCGCGTCCTTACTTGATAGTCAGACGTGAGCCAGACCAGCTCTATTTTTTTCACCCCCCCTCCCTAAACCTTTGTTCATTCCAAGATTCGTTGGCGGATTCCCGAATCCCGAATGAGACCCGACCCTGGATCCGGATTCGGGATTTGTTGAACGGATTCACGAATCCAAGGATTCGTGTGCAGCCTTACTTGTGGGAGGTGGTGAGCGGCAAAGAGCCAGCTCCAGTTCCGCAAGCAGTTGGCACCACCGCAGCGCAGGTGGTGGCAGGTTTGACACCCCAGAAGGGCGCAGCCGATACAGGTTTATCTGTAGTTGTAGCAGCAGTATCTGAGGAGTGGAGGAAGAGGGACAGGCTTGCCTACAGGCTGCTTGTCAACATCATCTCAATCCCACATCTCTAGTATATGAACGAGACGGCAACGATAAAGGAGGGGTGGGAGGCGTTGTGCAAGAAACATGAGAGTAAGGATCCAGCCTTCCTCATGCTTTTGGAGAAGAAGATGATGGCATTGAGGATGCAGAGTGGTGAGGGAATGGAGGCGCATCTGGACAGGACCAAGGACCTTGCTAAGCAGCTGAAAGCAGCCTGGAACCCTGTTGAGGAGACTCTCTTCATCCTCCTCTTGCTGAGGGGTCTCCTCTCAAGCTGCGACACGATGCGAGAGATGCTGGAGTGCCAGCCTACTCTCGACCTCGACTTCATCTTCACTCACTTGGTGCAGGTGGAGTTGCACCGCAACACAGTCAAGTGCAATGGTTGTACCAGCGGGACAGAAGCAGCCTTTGTGGCCATGGATAACCGCAACCAGCAGTAGAAGTCAGGGTAGGAGAGAGGCAAGAAGAAAGGCAAGTGCCACTACTTCCAGAAAGAAGGGCACTACAAGGAGTGCTTCAAGTTCAGGAGGGACCAGAAGGAGCATCAACAACAGGAGTCATCGTAGAAGTAGGAGAAGCAACAGTCTCCACAACAGCAGCAACAACACTCACAACAGCGACAGCAGCAGCAACAGCAAAACCAGACCGGTGTGCACCATTTTGGCAACATGAACGTGGCCAAGGAGGTGCGCATCCGCTTCTTCATGGCAAAGTCTGACATGTCGCAGGTGGAGAAGGTAAATCTGGCGTGGTACAAGGACTCATGATGCACCAAGAGCCTGACGCACCAGAAGGAGTGGTTTACGCAACTGCTCTCCATTTCCCCCCGACCTATTGCTTTGGGCGATGATCGGGTGGTGTATGCAGAGGGGATTGGGATTGTGGAGATGTGGTTGGAAACCCCGCGTGGCATTGAAGTGGGAGTGTTCCATGGCGTGTTGTATGTACCTGATGCTGCGTTCAACCTCCTCTCAGTCTCCTCCATCACCAACACAGGACTGCGCGTTGTCTTTGATAACAACTATGGCTACATCCTCGACAAGGAAATAGGAGACGAGTTGGCTAGGCCAGTGAAGGAAGGAGACATGTACCG
This sequence comes from Penium margaritaceum, assembly GCA_023375785.1. Classification (NCBI taxonomy): domain Eukaryota; kingdom Viridiplantae; phylum Streptophyta; class Zygnematophyceae; order Desmidiales; family Peniaceae; genus Penium; species Penium margaritaceum. The sequence goes on along the minus strand of SZWC01007779.1, from coordinate 121,408 downwards.
GCTGCTTGGGGCGACCAAGACCCAATGTGAACAGAGTCTTACAGCAGTCGTGCAGGCCACAGATGGTGAGATCTGGCATGCGTGCTACGGCCACCTCGGCATGCGCGCTTTGCAACAGCTGCAGACAAAGAAGATGGTGAGCAATCTGCCAACCATCTCTAACTTCCAGCAGAAGTTGTGCATTGGCTGTTTGGAGGGGAAGCAACATCGTGAGGCGTTCTCTGGAGTAGGAAAATGTGCAAAAGAGGTGTTGGAGCTGGTTCACACAGACTTGTATGGCCCCATGCAGACCCAGAGCTTTGGAGGCTCTAGATACTTGTTCACATTTGTTTATGATTTCAGCCGTTTCACTGCTGTGTATTTTTTTGCCTCCAGAGACCAATGCTTTGACAGGTTCAAGGATTTCAAGGTGATGGTGGAGAACCAGAATGGGAAGAAGATCAAGGCGCTGCGTAGAGACCGTGGCAGAAAATACTTGAGCAAGGAGTTCCAAGCCTACCTTGCAGTAGCACGCATCAAGCCACATCGCACCGCACCATACTCGCCACAGCAGAATAGTGTAGCAGAACGCGCCAACCGGACTATTGTGGGGTCGACACACTACATGCTGCAACCAGGCTAGCCTACGACTTCTGGGCTGAAGCTGTGAGCACGGCGGTCTAAATCAAGAACCACAGCCCAAAAAAGGCGCTAGGGTAGATGACGCCGTACGAGGCGTGGTCCGGCAAGAAGCCGAGCGTGGGCTACCTACGTGCCTTCGGCAGCGTGGGGCACATGCACGTGCCTAATGAGAAGTGACAGAAGTTGGATGCCAAGAGCACGTAGATGCTTATGATCGGGTACGACATGGCAAGCAAGGCCTATTGTTTCTACGAGAGGGATACGGGCCACGTCATCATCTCCAAGGACGTCATCCTTGAAAAAAGTAATGTCATTGGCACCAATATCATTTGTGAGGAGGCAACAGAGTCTATAGCTGTGGGAGCAACTGATCCAGTCCTCCTCTTCCCTGACCCTTCCTCAACCGTGATAGTAGGAGAGGTACCCTACTCTCCCATGTCTAATAGAACAGACACAGCGGCCTCATCAGCGATAGCACAAGAGGTGGAAGGGGAAGCACCAGCAGTAGAGGCAGCAGTTGTACCAGCAGCACCACCCCAGCCATCCATCAATGCACTAGCTCCAGGTCGTAGGTACCCTCTCAGGGTGCGCTACAAGCCTGGGGAACGTGCTAAACTTTGGATGCGACAGAAGCAGGAGCAAATGAATGTGGCAGTTGCAGCAGGTTCAGATGAGCCACAGACCTACAAGGAGGCAATGGTAGCACAAGACACAACACATTGGACGCACGCAGTGTAGCAAGAGATTCAGTCGCAGCTGGTCAATGGCACGTGGGAGCTGATTGAGCGTCCATCTGGACGTCAGGTCATCAAATGCAAGTGGATTTTTAAGAAAAAACGGGGAGCAGATGGTAGCCTTGAGAAGTATAAGGCGAGGCTGGTCGCCAAGAGGTACTCGCAGCAGGAGGGCATCGATTACACAGAAACTTTTGCCCCTGTTGCCAAGTTTTCCTCTGTACACACGCTCCTTTACTATGGAGCAGCACAGGACTTTGAGGTCCACCACATGGAAGTCAAGATAGCTTTCCCGAATGGTGACCTGGAGGAGGAGATTGATATGGAGCAGCCGGAGGGGTTTGTCGTGGATGGCCAGGAGCACCTAGTGTGCAAGCTGCAGAAGTCGTTGTATGGCCTCAAATAGGCGTCACGTGCTTGGAGCTGGAAGCTGGACGCGGCACTACAGTGCATGGGGTTTGAGCGCAACGAGTGTGAGTATAGTGTCTACCGCTGGCAGCATGAGCATGAAATCCTGACCATCATTGTCTATGTTGATGACATGCTCCTCCTCTCCAACAGCATCTCCGCCTTACAGGAGTTCAAGGCAGCCATGCAGGAGCGCTTCTAGATGTCGGACCTTGGGGAGGCCTCCTACTTCCTTAGAATTCACATCATGTATGACCGCAAGTCACAGACTCTCTCCTTGCAGCAGATCCGCTACATCAAAGACGTCCTGTAGCGTTTCGGCAGGTCGGAAGTCAAACCCATCAGCATGCCGCTGGAGACGCGGCAGTACCTAACAAGTTTCAATGGAGAAGCAGATGCAGCTGAGCGGCAAAAGTACCAGAGTGGCGTCGGTAGCCTCATGTACCTGATGAACAGGCAGAACAACAAGGACAACACTGCTCTACGGGGTGGGCCTAGAATGTAACGACAGAAATACCCACCCGCACAGTTTATGATATCGTGTACATCAGGGATGCAATACTCCCCACTCTTTTAGCCGCAATGTCCCGGCACACTAGCAGTCGTAGGCTGGTGACGGTGAAAGTAGCCATTGATCAGATGATCGACATCTAGGAGGTTGTCGTAGGGTTCCCAGCTATTGTGTGTGGTGTCGTAGCCGTCCCACTTCACCAGATACTTGTTCACTTGTAAGTTTCTATGATGTTTGAGGATGTTATCAATCACGTACTCTGTATCCCCGTCCACTTGTACAGGAGGTAAGGGTACGACATCTCTAGTGAGGAAGAACGTGCTGGGGTCCAGGTAATGCTTGAGTTTGCAGATGAGGAAGATAGGATGAATCGCCATGCCTTCGAGTAGGCAACGATAGGGTTTGCATTCGCTTGATCTCAACCGGTTCCAACCATCGGGATTTGAGCTCCGCATAATCTTGTCTTGGAGTTTGATGTTTGCTGAGCTGAGGAGGAAATGATCGTAGTGCTGAACAAATCATCCCTGTAACATCGGTCAGCCACGCGCTGCATAGCTGCTTGTGTCTGCGCGAGAGCTTCCCGTGTTTCCTTCCAAAAGTTTCCAAAGTCTCTGCAGTGGATATCTACCGCATGGATGTTGCTCTGACTCTCTAATCTAGCCAGTGTGATTGGAAATTTACCATACACCACTTTGAAAGGAGGTTTTCCCGTTGCGGTGGAAGTGGCAGAGTTGTAAGAAAATTTGGCCGTCGGTAAATTTTCCGTCCAATTGGTGCCGTGTAGCGCACATGGAGTAAAGAGGAGTTGTTGGAGCATCTGATTGGTCTACTCAGTTTGCCCTTTGGTCGGCAAATGAAACGCCGTTGACAGCTAGATCTGACTTCCATAACGTGTCATTAGTTTGTGCCAAAAGCGGTTGGTGAAGTGGTTGTCTCTGTTGCTGATGATGGTACATGGCACGTTGTGTAGCCGCACGATCTGGTTTAGAAACAACTGCACTAAAACTTCTACGGTGACTGTGGTTGTCTTCGGGATGAAGTGTGACAGGTTTGAAAATCTGTCTACCACAATGAGGATAGTCTCATATGCCTCGCAAGTGGTAGGTTGTCCCGTCACGAAATCCATGCTGATGTAGACCCATGGTGCTGTCGGGATAGGTAGTGGCTAGAGTAGATGGGGTGGCCGCATGTGACAAGAGAGGTGTTTCACATTTTACAAAAAGTTGCCACGTTGGTCTGCATCTTGTCCCACCATTAGTGCTTTGTCATCTTGTTTAGCGTCTTGTCCTTTACCTGGACCGGTTTCTTGGAATTTCGCCAAGAGCATTCTTTATTGCTCTTCGTTTGGTGGAACAACGACATGATGAGTGATTTGTAATTGCCAGTAGTGATCGTTGAACAAAACATGGTTTTTTTGTACCCGCCGAACTCCTTGTTATTGGGTTTTGGAAGGGCACATGCGGGAATGGCCAACTCCCTCACTGTGCAGCCTTCACTACAACAAGGTGGTGCCTTACGGCCCCTGAACTTTTTGTGTGTCCAACAAACTTCCCGGATGTAAAAATGTGGATTGGAATCTTGTTGGAAACACGAAGTAGAAGTACAAGATCTGTCCAAGGATGAGCACCATGCTTTGACCCATCTCCTGGCCCCAAACTAGGATGTCAAAACTGTCCATGCGAGGTTCTCAGTGCATCCACCATTTTGAGCCATGGAAGGCCTTCAGGACGTCATGACCACCTCCTCACCAGGCTCACAGCCACAGCCAGGCTTACAAGGTCATCAGAGAGATCTTTTGCGGAGTCTCACTGGACTTGGCACGATCACCAAGCTGTGGTAGACTATCCACCAATAGACATGCCTTCCTCCTCCCAGGCTGGTAGGTTGAGCCATGCTTACGGGGGTCATGGAGAGATCTTCTGTAGTGTTCTCCATCCAAGATGGCAGGCTGAACCAGGANGTTAGATCCCATGGCTCCTCATGGACTGGGTAGAGATGTTGATCACCGTAGCCAGAATGCTTGCATCTCAACGGTCCTTTTAGTTGAATTTCAACCGTGGAGGTCAGGAACCATAGCTTAAGGAAACTCCCTCTATATGGAAGCTTCCTCTCTGTGGAATCTTCCTCTCCACCTTGGTTTTTCGCTAGAGAAGCTTCCTTCCCAAGGAAGCTTCATCATGTTCCACGGTGTAGCTTCTCCATAAGCTGCTTCTTCCAGAAGATTTACTGGTCCTTTGTTGATGCTACTACATGATCACATGTGGTCCATAGATCTCCATCACCGTGGAGATCCTCGCAACGGTTCTAGCAAGTGGTCCCAAGGGTGACCCAAACATGTTGCTGCCACCTCATTTGGGCTAACCCAGACTTGTAGATGGTGGTGCATGAAAAGAACGGTGAAAATGGCTGGGAGGAGTTGCTTCAACAACAAGCAAGAAATTATTTGAGCAGTTTGGTGACCCCAAACTTATTCGACAAATACTATGGAGCCATTTACGAGCTCCATAACCCAAAAACGGCTCCCAACAACCCCAGTGGAGGAAAGATTGAGCCAGGAAAAGACGGTGACCAAATGTTTTGGGCTCAACAGCAATTGATACATTTTGGAAGGGCTTGTACAACTCACTAGAGCCATGTATCTTCAAAAGGCCTCATCAATAATGGAATTATCTCCTTAATGACGACCTGCAATAATCAGCTTCATCTGTACAATCATTGAGGGGGAGTGCTCGGGTGAGTGATAACTATGCTTATTTACTACTTTAGCATGGCGTAGTTGGTACTCCAATTGGAGACTCCAACAAGATTTAACAGATTATTTTGTGAACCTACCAGGTTCATCTTGGAAAAAAATTTGTCTTTCAGAGGACCAGATTTTCTCAGGCAAAAGAAATCCTAAAGAGTGTAAAAGGAAGTTTTTGTGGAAGCATGCACATGAGGAAAGCGCACGTCTCTTCGAGCAGAGACCTGTGCAATGCTGCATAAGCGTGATTGTCAGGTGGATCCACATCTGACGGTGCTCGAAGCACAGAGCAATGTCAGAGCAACAAGTAGGGACAGTCCTACATCGGCAGTCAGGAGGCACGACTCAGCGTTTCTCTCTCATTGTCATGTGGAAAACCTACGTAGAGGAGGAAAATTTCATGAGCGCAACTGTTGGATCCCCAAAGCCGGCTTCCAAAGGGGTGGTTCGGTTAACATGGTCCTCTAAGCGTACCATTAGCACACCGGGACGGTGCACCCTCAGAGGGGGGAATGTTATGGGCGTTGCCGGTGGAGGCAGTGATAACTTTATCATGCTAACTCCAGATGCATGCTTTGATTTACCCATTGTAGTTGACGTGAAAAATTCTGCAAATTAGATCCAAGAACCGGGTTAGTCGGTATAGGGACAAAATAGATACAACCGCGTAAAGGTGGGAGGCATACATCCAGAAAGCAGGAGATATACCTATTTGAATCCAAGCATGACGGAGCGACTTTATTGGCCGATGCAACTGAACCATTCCTGAATAGACTCCTTACCAATGAGGCAAGGTTCATTAGCAGCTTCCGGAAGGGAGCCCGGTGGGAGGGATTTTCTTCCTGGACCATCTTAAAAACCAAAAAAAAAAAGAAAAAAGGCAAGGTTCATTGGGGTCCATGGGCATTTCAGGATGGCAGCGGGAAGTGCATTTGCAGGCAAGGGCACTTCGAGCGGCCGTGACCCACCATTGGCGGTGCTGCTAGCGGTAGTCACACGTGGGACACTTAAACAGGTATGACTCAGCTGTTTTTGTATGGATCAAGGCGTTTTGTGGTGCATTCAAAAGATTTGAATGGTTACTACATGTTGCATGTGTTTTCTTGTGATTACACCTTAGTAGATCACTTGGGACCACCGAAGGTTGGTACATAAGGGAGCCCAGGGGTTGTTCTAGGCATGCCAATCTTACCCAAATACTTTGTACATTTCCTTGTACTGATCTATCAAGACTAAGAATTCATTCGTTGCACATCTCTCCTTGTATTCCAAGAATTTCTTGCAAAATTCCATTCAATTCTACAAGTCTTCCACAACGCACTTTGGTGCAAATGCTGCCAGGAGAATCGCACGGTGGGTATCTCTATAACTAGCAGTGATCTTGCTACTAGGAGAGGATCGTGCAGAATCTAAAAAATTGGCCCACACACTAGGGGATCGAGGGTTAGGAGTTCTATCCAAAGAGCTTGGCGAGTGACTGTCATGCCGGGCATCCCTCAGTTCACAGGTTTAGAGTGAGCTCGTATCTCCAAGGTCCCTGAGAGAGGAATAGCAGGCAAGCAACGTGAGTGGCACTATGAAAGGGAAACAGTAGGAGAAACAGCAGTGAGCAATAGAAGTAGTAGCAGCAGTGACAGTATAATTAGCAGCCTTGGAGAAGAAAGCGCACAAGGAGGATGGCAAAGCGATACGATTTCGAGGAGGGTATTAGATTCAGGTTTGCTTGAGCGTTTTTTTGCTAGAATAGCCCGAGACTGTCAAGGAGGCGTTGCAGCTGAGAGATGAGGCTGAGTGGGAGGGAGCTATAGAATCTGAGCTAGCCTCCCACGATGAGAATGGTACTTGGGAGCTTATCTATAGGTCGGAGGACGAGAAGATTATCTTCTTCGAGTGGATCTTCAAGAAGAAGCTCACCAAGGAGAGAAGGGTGGTGTCGTACAAGGCACGGCTGGTGGCAACGTGCTATGGCTAGTGCAAGGGTGAAAAATGCAACACCTTGGCAAGGTTCACCTCCATGTGAACCATCCTCTCTATGGCGGAAGCGTGTGATAATAAAGTCCACTGAATGGATGTGAAAACCACATTCTTCAACGACGCCTTGGACAAGGAAGTCCTTCTGGAGGTGTTGGAGGGGATGGATGCACTACCGGGGAAGATGTGTTGGGTTTGCAAGGTGCTCTAGGTGCTGAAGCAAGCATCACTCATGTGGTACTTGAAAATGAACAGCTTCATGGCCGAGTGGGGCTTCAAGCACTATGAGGCCAATGACAATGTGTATTTGTGAAAGCAGCTGACATTGTACGAGATTGTTGTTCTCTATGTGGATGACCCCATTCTCATGTCATCGTATATAGAGGATTTGGTGGACCTGAAACGGCAGCTGGATGATCGGTTCAAAATGATTGACATGGACGAGCTCGAGAAATATCTTGGAGTCGCCAATAAGAGGGATAGTAAGGCACACACATTGGAGATGGGGTAGGTAAAGTACGTGCATGAGGTGCCCCACCGCTACAAAATGGAGGAGTGCAACTCAATCGGCACATCCATGACCACAATGTGTGAATTGAGCTTGAGAATACGTCCAAAAATGAATGAGGAGAGGGATGATATGGTAGGCGTGCTCTATCAATCTACACTTGACAGCTTCATGTATGCCATGGTGGTAACACGACCCGACCTGGCCTTCGAGGATGGCCAAGTGAGTCGCTATGCTGTTGACCCAGGGCGTCTGCATTGGCAAGCAATGAAGCGGATCCTCTGCTGCTGTAAGGCGATAGAAATGTTTTGATATCTGTTTGGAGAGGGAGCGCGAGGCGGCTCCCTCAAGNTCATGTCATCGTATATAGAGGATTTGGTGGACCTGAAACGGCAGCTGGATGATCGGTTCAAAATGATTGACATGGACGAGCTCGAGAAATATCTTGGAGTCGCCAATAAGAGGGATAGTAAGGCACGCACATTGGAGATGGGGTAGGTAAAGTACGTGCATGAGGTGCCCCACCGCTACAAAATGGAGGAGTGCAACTCAATCGGCACATCCATGACCACGATGTGTGAATTGAGCTTGAGAATACGTCCAAAAATGGATGAGGAGAGGGATGATATGGTAGGCGTGCTCTACCAATCTACACTTGACAGCTTCATGTATGCCATGGTGGTAACACAACCCGACCTGGCCTTCGAGGATGGCCAAGTGAGTCGCTATGCTGTTGACCCAGGGCGTCTGCATTGGCAAGCAATGAAGCGGATCCTCTGCTGCTGTAAGGCGATAGAAATGTTTTGATATCTGTTTGGAGAGGGAGCGCGAGGCGGCTCCCTCAAGTTGGTTGGCTACTCAGATGCTGACTGGGTTGGAGATGTGGATGACATGAATTCAACATCAGGATACGTGTTTGTACTTGTTGGTACTAAAGTTTTATGGGCAAGGAGGAGCAAGACTACGTTGCACTTTCTAACACCAAAGCGGGGTACATCACACTTGTGGAAGCGGCAAAGGAGGCAGTGTAGCTATGGTGACTGTTGAAGAAGATTAGGGTGCCATGAAAGAGGACGACGATACTCAATGTTGACAATATGAATGCCATCAGTCTCACCCACAGCGTTGTGGTGCACAAGAGAACCAAGAAAATCAAGATCTAGAATCACTGCGCACGAGACTTGGTGGCAAAGGGCGATGCGGCTATTGTGCATTGTGGAAACAAGTGCATGCTTGCCCATGACCAAGGCACGGTCCATGACCAAGGCACGGTCCAAGGACTGGCACAAAAAGAACTGCATAGAGCTTGGTCTGCACTGTGAGGTCTGAAATTCCTTAGGTTCCAAGGACACGATATCAAGGCTAGGGTTCAAGGGGAAGATTGTTGACATGTTGTACTCTTTTTCAGGAGTGTCGCTGACCGTATGTGGTGCTTCAACCACCAGGGAGTGGTCAAAAACTGATCTGACTTGTTTTTGGATTCCTTGGATTCTCCATGCAGATACACAGAAATCACACGTCCACTGCATGAATTTCTCTGATATGGATCAAAGATCCGATCTCCTACAAGAGGTCAAGTGCGTGGGGCTAGTGTATGAGGACAATGTGCTCGTTTTCCATACAATAATACACTGATCACTCACTCAGTGCATGATTTTGTCTTACATGGAACCTTACACTCAAACCCAAAAAGGGGTTCCCTTGTGTGGGGGTAGTGTTTGAGGGTATTACGCTCATTTCCTTTGTAAAAGTGTACTAATCATGCACCGGGTGTGTGATCTTGTCCCATATGGAACATTGGCCACCCACTCCCATGGGGGGTGCCTTGCGTGGGGCTAGTGCATGACGGTAGTGTGTTTGTTTCCCATATGAACATACACTGATCCTGCACTCAGTGTGTGATGTCATCTTCTGTGGGCGGTTAGATGGGGGTCTAGTGCGTGGGAGTAGTATATGAGGGAAGTACACTCATTCTCCATAGAAAACACACTTACCAGTGCGTAATTTTGTCTCATGTAGAATATTGGACCCCCACTCCTTTAGGAGGGTCTAGTGTGTGGGGCTAGTGTATGAGGATAGTGTGCTCGTTCTCCATAGAGAAATGCATAGGTTATGTACTCAGTGGGTGATTTCATCTCATATGGGACCTTTCACTCCCATCCCATGGGGAGGTCATGTGCGTAGGGCTAGTGCATGAAAGTAGTTCACTCGTTTTCCGGACAAAAGTACATTGATCACGCACTTTGTACGTAATTTTGCCTCATATGGAACATTAGATCCCCACCACTACGGGAAGGTCTAGTACGTGAGGGTAGTGTCTGAGAGCATTGCGCTCAATATCTACATAGAGAGACAGTGACGAGGCACTCAATGTGTGATTTTATCTCATGTGTAACATTGGAACTTTACTCCTTTGGGGGTTCCAATGCATGGGGCTAGTGTATGAAGACAGTGCGCTCGTTCTCCATGCAAAAACAACTGATCACACACTCTGTATGAGATCATTAAACCAAGAGCCGGTGGTGGTGGCGCAGCTGTGGGGGCAAAGCAGCAGAGGAGCAGTTAATGTTGCAGTAGCAAAAGTCACTACAGCGGGAGGCCTGCCAGTAGTGTTAGCAACAGTAGCCAAAGCAACAGCAGCAGCAGCACCTGCAGCAGCAACAGCAGCGATGGCGGCAGCAAGGGTACCCAAGGAACCAGCAGCAGGACCACCAGCAGCAGCATCCACCGCAGCACCCAAGACAGCAACAGCAGCAGCAGCAGCAGAAATAGCAATCCAAGCACCATGAGGAGTGGGGCGCCGGTGCAGGCATGGCCGGGGTGGCAGCTAGACAGGAGGCCACAAGTGGGAGAGATTTTGGGGGTGGGCCAATGAGGTGGATTGAGGCTNCAGCAGCGATGGCGGCAGCAAGGGTACCCAAGGAACCAGCAGCAGGACCACCAGCAGCAGCATCCACCGCAGCACCCAAGACAGCAACAGCAGCAGCAGCAGCAGAAATAGCAGTCCAAGCACCATGAGGAGTGGGGCGCCGGTGCAGGCATGGCCGGGGTGGCAGCTAGACAGGAGGCCACAAGTGGGAGAGATTTTGGGGGTGGGCCAATGAGGTGGATTGTGGCTGCCTGTATGGACCAGAGGTCCTGCCTGTGGTTCTCAGGTGCTGTTGTAGCTGCAGGCAAAGCACCCAATGGCTGAGCAGCCAACATCGGCATGGGTAGCGGAGGTAACGCGGTGACACCCAGTGGCATTCCCAGAAGGTTTTGGACAGAACCTGGTGGATGACGGCGGGAATCTCAGGGATAAACTTAGACCACTTCAGGCAGGTGGTGGTGAGGGATGAACTTCCCGCCTGCTCGTGTAGCAGACTCGCCCGCTTGCTTTGATCTGCCAGAGCCGACTACATCCTACAGCCTTGTGGTTCCTGACAGCAAGAAGGCTTATTGCACTAGCCAAGCCTCATGGAGGAGTGCGGCTGATTCTGGTGGACAAGGCAATTTAGGTTGGTGGCATNGGTGGGGCGGCGATGCAGGCATGGCTGGGGTGGCAGCTAGACAGGAGGCCACAAGTGGGAGAGATTTTGGGGGTGGGCCAATGAGGTGGATTGTGGCTGCCTGTATGGACCAGAGGTCCTGCCTGTGGTTCTCAGGTGCTGTTGTAGCTGCAGGCAAAGCACCCAATGGCTGAGCAGCCAACATCGGCATGGGTAGCGGAGGTAACGCGGTGACACCCAGCGGCATTCCCAGAAGGTTTTGGACAGAACCAGGTGGATGACGGCGGGAATCTCAGGGATAAACTTAGACCACTTCAGGCAGGTGGTGGTGAGGGATGAACTTCCCGCCTGTTCGTGTAGCAGACTCGCCCGCTTGCTTTGATCTGCCAGAGCCGACTACATCCTACAGCCTTGTGGTTCCTGACAGCAAGAAGGCTTATTGCACTAGCCAAGCCTCATGGAGGAGTGCGGCTGATTCTGGTGGACAAGGCAATTTAGGTTGGTGGCATGCTGGATGGTGAGCACGAGGCGACACAGTACAAGCGAAGAAGAGGAAGTACAGAGATTGCTGATGGGAGGTGGAGCTGGAACACATGAAATTTGTGTTCCCTTCCATGGAATTTGTCCTTTTCCTGTGGCCTGGGGGGGTGATGCAATTGGCAACGGATGCCTCTCACTAGCTGTTGGTTCAGCATGGTGGTGCGGAGGGTGTGTCCAATCCATTGCAGACGCTCTTGAAGCAGCATGGCGGTGGCGCTGCAGCAGGCACAGGCACAGTAGATCAGACAGAGGGCAGCAGAGTAAACGGTGGATTCAGCCTTGGAGAAGGATGTCCTCAGGGCCCAGCGAGTTCTTAGGCTGAGGGATGAAAGCCTAGCCTGGGCCAACCAGTGCTTCCTGGGCCAAGAGAATGTTCGCTCGACTTAGGGCTTGTATGGTTGCAGGTGTTTGGGAGTGATAGGCACTTTCTTTTGAATCTTGCGGGTCCTCACATGGATGCCATTTTTTGTTGATCGTCATGATGACTTGTGGTTTGGCTTGGAACCACTTTTGTGGTGCAGCGTCCCTTGCATTATCCCAGACGTACAACTCTACTTTATCTCGTTGATTTATTGCACACACGCACACACACACACACACACTCACAGCTAGCCGCGCTGCAACAGGAAGCTGAAGTTCAATTGGGGGGGGGGGGGGCACGGTGGTCCACACCATCACCGAGAAGCTGAACACGTGCCTTGACTGGTGGATCCTAGGCATGGGTATCCGGAACACGTGCAACTTGCTGGAGCAAGCGGCGGTCTTTAGGGCACTGTAAGCGCAAGGGTTTTTTTGGTTTGTCCTGGCCCTTGCCCTGTTCTACAACCAACCATCAGGCCTGTACTACCATGGTTTCCAATGGTGCGTGCTGCGGTCAAAGAGAGGGGCACAACAGGGGGACCCAATCAGCCCTTTCCTCTTTGCTCTGGCACGGCAGGACAAACTCAAGGTGGTGCAGGTGGTGATGGAAGGGACAGCCAACCTGAAAGACACGTACCTGCTGGGATAGGTGTGAGAGCTAGAGGCGGGATTTGCAGCATTATATGAGGGGTTGGAGGTGGTGGGCATGAAGTCCAAAACAACCAGTGCCAGCTATTTCTTTGAGCGTGGGTGGAGAGAGTGCCAGTTGTGGAGGGGATGGTGGTGTTGGGGGCCATTATAGGGACAGAGGTGTTTTTCTAGGACTGGCACAGCTACCCGAACCCCAGGCAGTCTTCAGAAACCTGCAGGAGTGCATCATGCAGTGGCTGCAACACATCATGAGGCTGACACCCCTGTTTTAGTTGTGGGCGGCACAGTTGCGCCAATTCAATGAGAGGGTGCGTCCTCATGCTGCTGGAACAGGAGGGCATTAAGACGTTCTGTGAGGGGTATGCAGTGGCTCATGCGGAGCTCCATGCGGGACTGCCGATATGGTTTGGTGGGCTAGGATTGACGCCTGTGGCAGAGCTGGGGACACTGTTACTTCTATGTAGATGCCTGAAATCGTGTCACCTGGTTCTTTGCCTGCTGCATCTGCTGGGGCCAGGAGAATCAGGGCCAGCGAGGACCTTTGCAGGGCTGATGGAGGTGGGAGATGGCAGAGGGGGACCTTTGCAGAGCTGAGGGAGGTGGCACTGTAGGGGTTTCTCGCTACACTGCAAGATGAGGTCCCCGGATTAGCAGCATGTGAGGGGAGCCCAAACTGTCTCATCTAGGACCTCTGCACCCGGGTGCATGAGTGGCAGTTGGAAAAGGTACGGATGGTGGTGAAATCGGAGTAAAGGCATGCCTGCACCTGCAGCTGTTGATTTTGATCCTAGGCATGCAAGTGAAGCCCAGATGTACATTCCTTCCGTACAATCTTCACTCTAATGGGCTCTATGTGATAGTAGTTTCTGCCAACACTTCATGTTCATTAGTTTTATCACTTCCCAATACACTTGTTCATACAGAGTTTCATGGGTGAGGCAATTGGTCATACATGGGTCCGTCTTTGACCAACTATACGTTGCGTCTGATGACTGGCAAGCATCATCCCCGATCCAGTAGGAGTTGTCCACTGCACACCTCAGGCGCACCCTGGCCTGTGTGTGCCCAGAGAGGGTCCTGATCCGCCCATGCGCGCCGCAGCATGTGCTCCGGTGCACATGGTGTGGAGCCTCGATGTGCATACACGATACGATAGTGGTGGAGCTGGTTGCTGTGATGCAGGAGATCAATATAGGAGTGACAGAGGAGCCGAGAGGCACGCTGCCTCAGGGGCACCAAGACACTGCTGCCTTCACTCGGCGACGGGCCACGTCATGGAGCTTGATGTGGTCATTTTGGATCCACGGAAACCTTCCTTGGGGTAAGTGTTGACAGAACGGCCAGGGGTGGCTGAAAAGGACACACTGGGAGCGGAGGTGAGGAAGTATAGAGAGTTGGCGGTGGGAGGCAGAGCAGGACCGAATGGAGTTCGTGGTCCTTGCCATAGAGACGTTGGAAACCTTATTGCATAGTCTGAAGGGGAAGGGGGATTGTGCTCTGAGGCATTTCAGCAGCGGTTGCCTTGGCACGGTGGCACAGAGGGTGTGGCCAGGCTGCTGCGGGCGTTCCAGAACCAAGGCATGGCGGAGGCGATACAGCAGGTATAGGAATAGTAGATCATAGGGATGGCACACACGCACGTACGCACGCACGCACACACGCACCCACGCATGCACGCACGCACGCACGCACGCACGCACGCA
>SZWC01007779.1:9048-26502 GCA_023375785.1 Penium margaritaceum | reverse complement strand
TGGGACCCGGAGCCGCGTCAGTCAAAGCCCGTTCGAAAGTTCGTCCAAACCTCCGAACATCTCAAAGTCCCTAAAACATTGGAACATTTGAAGGTTGTTAGATTGATTCAATCGGACCACAGCATTCGATAAAAGTGTTTTTTGTTTATGAATTCAATTGCCTGCCGCAGAAGTCTGCGGCAGGCAGACTTGCATAAAAAAAGCTCCATTCCAGCAGCTCCGTTCTGCCGCAGAACGACACCGAAATCCAGGGACCAATTAAGTTTGAGGGTGGGAACGCAACCGCAGTCCTGCCGGACGCGGTGGATCTGCGGTGGCCGCTTTTTTTTTCGCGGCTTCCACATCAGCTCGCGAGCGTTTCGCAACGCCAGGTCAGCTCGCAAAGCCCCCTTTGCCGCCCGCGCCTTCTCTGCCGTGCTGGAGTCCGGCGAGTGTGGTACCGACCCTGGGTCTTCCCGGTTGTGGCAAGTAAACACGCGGTTTCGGGCAGGTCAACATGCGCTTTCTCCGTCGTCGCAGGTAAGCCGCTTCGTGTTACGGCAATAAAATTTCAGACCCTTTAGATTCCTACAATCAGTTCACTAAGTTTCTCTAATGAACAATTCATGATGATTTTTACATTTCCACCGCGGTACTCTGCCGCGGAAAGTTTTCGTATCCAAAAGTGCCTTTGCTGCAGGCACGGAATGCAGAACTTGGTGCAAAGAGACATAACCAGTGGGGAGCATCCGTGCTTCTTACGTGCTTCTGTCGACGACGGTATTCTTGCGGTGTGTTGGTTTGTTTTTGCATGAGCCACATCAGATCGCAGACACTTTGCAACGCCAAGTCAGCTCGCAAAGCATACGTTACCGCCTGCGCCTTCTCTGCCGTGCCGTAAACCGGCGAGGGTGGACCAACGCCTTGGTCCACGCACGGACTAATTACTTAAGGGAGAGTTTCTCACGCAGAACAAACTTATACTGAAATCTATAACCAGTTAGTCCATACTATTACTTCAGCGAATACTTGAACAATGGATCCCAACTTCTCAAGTGCAGCACATGTCACGGTCAACCGTGCCACATCGTCTAAGCGCACCAAGTCGCAAGCAGCAGCACCGCAAGAAATGGGCTAGAGCCCACTGATTGGTTCCTGAAACTAACAGTTGCATGTTCTAAAGCTCAAAATCAAAAGATGACATTCCAAAACATTGCCTTCATGAGCTGTCACAATCCTCATTGTTGAGTGAAGTAAAACATTTAATATTAAAAAATCTCTTTAAATGCTCACTAATTAGTCTTAGTCTGAGGCGCTTTGGTCATTTAGTCAATTTTTTTGAACTAGTTTGTCCATTTCCAGTCTATGACTTTGTATTCAATCTCAACTAGGAGGGCAAAGGTTTGCGACGCCGCAAAAGCCTCGCAGCAATCATGGCCGGTACGTGATGTAGACGGCAACTGTCGTGAGAGCTCGCCCATGTCGGTCCTGCTCAATCAGGAGAGACAATAAACCATTTAGTCAATTTTGGAACTGCCCCATTGTTTATTTCCTCTTGCAAAGGGACATCACTTGTGTCCCTTGCCACGCAAGACAAGTGCAGGCAATAAAAGCAACCACGTGGATCCTCCACACATGAATTAGGATGCGGTACTATTCCCCATAGTTCAAAGATCTCGATGCACACGAAGACGGTAGTAGGTCATTTTGAGTGCGAGTCAAGATCCGGACCTGTTATAGGCTCGGGTATGCCTTGCCCAGAGCGGAGGCTGAAAACCTTGACGTGAAGTTTTTTCCAATCACTACAAGTGTACCTAATCATGTTTAGAACAAATCTGAAAATGCAAAGTTTATCTATAAGTTTCCACACAGTATAGTGTAGTGTCATTCTGTTACAATTTTTTGGTTTTCTGTATTGGTACGCTTGGATCGACACGTTTTATGTTCTGAATGAAACACATGAATTGTTCTTGTCTCCAGCTTGTATTTTGTTGTGGAGAAACTCCTGCCCATCGGCTCCACTACATTTTGTCACAACAATAGACCTATTCTTGTCAATACGGTGAGATACAATCGATACATATTGTGATTCACAAAAATTCTTTCGGACTTAAAATCAGTGGCTACGATGGCAAGAGTAGTGTTATTGACGATGTATACTCAAAGCCAAGCAAATCTAAAACATTGGAACTCAATCCACGTGTTGGTAGCCTGCACCTACAATACATGCACAATCCAGTCAACCACGTTTGTCGTGGACGGCGGATTCCCGCAAACGTGCTCTCATCGCTCGCACGTACATATATTCTTTTAATGAGGCACTCATTTGGTTACATATTGTTTGATGTCGCTCAATACAGAACCAAATGAAGCGGAGCACGGCATAGAAACTGGCAAAGAGCCGAAAGGCTACATAGCCATGGTCTCCTTTCAAGTCAAAACTTTTAGTTGCCACACCAGCGAGTTAAGATATTAGTCTCACATATCCAGTCGTTTAAGAAAACATTCACTAATTGCCTNCAATCATGGCCGGTACGTGATGTAGACGGCAACTGTCGTGAGAGCTCGCCCATGTCGGTCCTGCTCAATCAGGAGAGACAATAAACCATTTAGTCAATTTTGGAACTGCCCCATTGTTTTTTTCCTCTTGCGAAGGGACATCACTTGTGTCCCTTGCCACGCAAGACAAGTGCAGGCAATAAAAGCAACCACGTGGATCCTCCACACATGAATTAGGATGCGGTACTATTCCCCATAGTTCAAAGATCTCGATGCACACGAAGACGGTAGTAGGTCATTTTGAGTGCGAGTCAAGATCCGGACCTGTTATAGGCTCGGGTATGCCTTGCCCAGAGCGGAGGCTGAAAACCTTGACGTGAAGTGTTTTCCAATCACTACAAGTGTACCTAATCATGTTTAGAACAAATCTGAAAAGGCAAAGTTTATCTATAAGTTTCCACACAGTATAGTGTAGTGTCATTCTGTTACAATTTTTTGGTTTTCTGTATTGGTACACTTGGATCGACACGTTTTATGTTCTGAATGAAACACATGAATTGTTCTTGTCTCCAGCTTGTATTTTGTTGTGGAGAAAGTCCTGCCCATCGGCTCCACTACATTTTGTCACAACAATAGACCTATTCTTGTCAATACGGTGAGATACAATCAATACATATTGTGATTCACAAGAATTCTTTCTGACTTAAAATCAGTGGCTACGATGGCAAGAGTAGTGTTATTGACGACGTATACTCAAAGCCAAGCAAATCTAAAACATTGGAACTCAATCCACGTGTTGGTAGCCTGCACCTACAATACATGCACAATCCAGTCAACCACGTTTGTCGTGGACGGCGGATTCCCGCAAACGTGCTCTCATCGCTCGCACGTACATATATTCTTTTAATGAGGCACTCATTTGGTTACGTATTGTTTGATGTCGCTCAATACAGAACCAAATGAAGCGGAGCACGGCATAGAAACTGGCAAAGAGCCGAAAGGCTACATAGCCATGGTCTCCTTTCAAGTCAAAACTTTTAGTTGCCACACCAGCGAGTTAAGATATTAGTCTCACATATCCAGTCGTTTAAGAAAACATTCACTAATTGCCTTGTAATCATTGATCAGCAACATGTGTTGCTGATCGAGGATGGTGAGGGTTATGCCAAGCTTAACGTGAGTAGTATGCATAGATGAGGTGCGGAGTAGAAGACAATTTGAGGAATCTAAACAATTGGAGAATTGATATGTAGTAGTATGAAAACTTCAATGACAAGCTGGATATGTTGGGCGTATACATAATTTAGAAAGACACACAATGAGGCATGAATTGGATCATAGGCGCTCAATTTGAGTGACGCATGTGACGACGCATCATGAAAAGCCAATACAAGAAACTCCACCGAGAAGTCAAGGGGTTCCGAGTATATCCGGGTTGAGTTCCACAAATGCATAACGCCATCAAGAAATCAAACCATTATCAAAGTATGGACATTGTTTTGCCAAAGTTATGTGGACCATTCTACATGGTGTTAGAACTTTCGGAAANATGAATTGGATCATAGGCGCTCAATTTGAGTGACGCATGTGACGACGCATCATGAAAAGCCAATACAAGAAACTCCACCGAGAAGTCAAGGGGTTCCGAGTATATCCGGGTTGAGTTCCACAAATGCATAACGCCATCAAGAAATCAAACCATTATCAAAGTATGGACATTGTTTTGCCAAAGTTATGTGGACCATTCTACATGGTGTTAGAACTTTCGGAAATGGAACATCGCAAGTTGTGGGAAGTGGCCGAAGTGCCCTCAGCCAATCTACGTGAAAATCTAAAGGCCGTCGTGTGGTAGTCCACAAATGCAATGATAAAAATGTCTACTTGGAGAGCGTAGGGGCTCGTTTTTGTCTCGGATAGAACACTTCCCCGCTTCTAGCTGAAATGCGACATTGCGGTAGAAGATAAGGCCAGCGACATCTTTAACAACCACCTATTAGGTGATTGACGTCTCGAGGATTGTTGGAAGGCTCTGAGTTGTACGTGGAATTGTAGCCGTGCGACTTGATATAATACTTGGTCACTTTGCTACGAGATCGATGTCTAAGAATACCTTGGATCATGTATAATATGTGTCCGTCTACTTGAATCAGAGGTGAATATCTTACATCTATGCTAGAGACGGCTCAGAGCGTCCATTGGATTTGTTTTTCTGTGTTGGTATTCAATGGCGTATCTAAGGTTAGACTTGAGGAAATCTATCCATTGTGTGTTTTTTGGCTTAGCTTTGGTTGTTTCTTGAGGCATTTGATTGATTGAATTCTAGTACACATGATACATCATCGACATTCCAAATATGACGTCCAGTTTTGAACGTGTAGATGACCGCCAACATTTCCTTTGCATGCAATGTGTACTTTAGTTCTAGTCTACATAGTTTTATTGACATGGACACAACCGGTTGTGATCTAGGACATTGTATGAGAGAAAACGTTTGACTGCTCGATCCGAAGTATTATTAGAAATGATATGGTCCATGAGTTACACTTGCCAATCGTAAGGATGGTCAAAGTCTTCAGGGCATTTCATAAGGAGTGAACACTTCTCGTTTCAGAGAAGTTCAACTCCACTTGGTGGTTTTACAAGGGAGATCAAAAAGAGGCATTGAAACTTGGGCATAGTCCTCAACAAGTCATCATTTGTAGTTGTAGAAGCCTAAAGTTACCTACATGTCCCAATTATCGGTTAGCTTTCGCAAACAACCGAATGCTTTGACTTTTTTGGGTCCATGGTTATCCCTCCACAGCCGATGTTGTTGCATAAGAATTCTATTGAATAGAAACCAAAGAACAACTTCGAGAGTTTTCCATATTGCATCCCTCCTTATGAAACCTCGATAGAATTTTCAAA
Source organism: Penium margaritaceum (assembly GCA_023375785.1). Classification (NCBI taxonomy): domain Eukaryota; kingdom Viridiplantae; phylum Streptophyta; class Zygnematophyceae; order Desmidiales; family Peniaceae; genus Penium; species Penium margaritaceum. The sequence goes on along the minus strand of SZWC01007779.1, from coordinate 21,117 downwards.
ACTTCCACTGTGCTTATCCAGGGTACAAACTGACACCACAAAGTCATGGTGATATACACTGATGAATTCATTCAGGAATGACATATGAAATGTTCATGGTTGGTATGAATGTGGCGGAGAATTTATTAACTTAAACGGAAAAACCATGAACTTCAAGTGCTTATGTCTGCTATAGAACACCTTCCTCTCAATACCTTTTTCACATGTGCGGGTCTGATGATAGTTGCATCATAGGTAGATCTTGATGAGAAACAAGTCCCCACAAATTTGGTCAAAGGTATCTTGTCCTCACGGAAGGGATGATAGTTTTCATGGTGATGTTATTCAACTCTCAACAATCACACACATGTAAGTTTTACGCATCTTATTTTTTATGAATGATTCAAGTGCAACATAGGGTAATGTGGAAGACTTGATGAACCTCTGACACATTGTGTTTTTGGAGCCTGTAGTGATGAAGTCACTGCGCGCTCTGATGCACCCAGGGTCTTTGTTGTTGCCCAAGATTTGTATGCCCAGCAAGCAAACCTTGTACTCCAAAGTGCAAAAACGGAAGACTGAGATTGAACTTGTATATGGAACTACTATCAAGTATAAGTATGGTAAATGGAAATAGCAACAAATCAGAGCTCAGCTTTATGCTTTGACACAACCTACCCCATCCAAGGGCACAACACCTTGCTAAGTCGTCAAGGCTGTCCTTGCAAGGGTCTCAGCACGGTCACCATGCTTTCACGTGAAATGGCCTCCAGCTTGTGAGGGCAGCCTCCTCTCCATGTTGACAGCCACTCCCACGGTTACTACGTTGTTAGAGGACTTCTTACTCTCCCAACCAAGCTCGTACAGTGCTGCCTTTCTGACTGGGTTGATAGAGGATAACTATAATTAAGTCCTTCTAGAAAAGATCAGCACTTTAAGGCAGAGCTTACGCTAGAAACAAACTCTTGGCCCAACGCCTAGACATAGCTCCTGGCTCAAAGATGAGAAACGTCCAAAGAGGCAGCTCTGGCAAGGCTTCTCTCTAGTCTTGGGCGTAGTCTGGCCACCTCTTCTAGGTAGTTAGACCTTCTGGTAGTCAAGGGCGTCCACCAACCCAGGCTAGCTGAAGGCTGCCAGGTTACCATGGGTCTTCAAGTGAGAGAGCATCTGTAGAGTCTTGGTCTAAGTCGTTTTCTGGAAAAGGCGGACTGCTGGTGCAACTAGTAAAGTTGATAGAATAGTTGTTGAAGTTGTGTTGGAGTTGTTGGAGTTGTTGGAGTTTCTGCTCGAGTTGCTAGACTGACTTAGTCCAGTCTGCTTTCATAGTGGGATCTTGGCAAGTTAACCATCTGCTATGTGCCTAGAGGATACTTCCCGTTGCAAGGTCATAACTTCCTCCTCAAGGAATCTTCCCAGTCCTAGGCACGCGGTTTCCTCGCCAGGAAAGCTTCTTAAAGGCTGGTCATTTGGCACTGGTCCCAGATGCTGAGTTGCGTATGTCGCCGCTGACGCAGCGCGGTCCCCACTCTTGGCTCCTCATGCAGCTTTTGAGTTGTGCATGTAGTAGCTGATGCAGCTACTGAGTTGTACATGCACCACCTGATGTGGAGTGGTCCGTGCTCTAGAGCTTTGCTTGCATGTGCTGATGCAAGCGGTCCCAACTGTCAAGTCAGGTGTAGCACCACTCTGAATGGCCTAGGCCAAGTACCTAGGAATGCTTGCTTGCACTTCACACCTACAAACCAAGCTTGGCCAACAGGCATGCACAACCCTGTTGTGCACGTAACACACATATCCAGGCTCCTTCCCCCCCCTTTGGAGCTGGATGCCCAAATTGATTATAGCCTGTACATCAGAAATTCCCGACCAAGTCGCATCCGAGTATTTACAAATAAAAATCTGTGATATTGTACACAGACCTCCGATTGTCAAACCGGCTACGCCATGTCGGAGCTCTTGTTGAGCACAAATATCGTTCACTCCAAAATTGCAGAGCATCTCATCTTGTTGCTACTTTGAGATGTATCATGTTGTGTTCTCTAACCTAGTAGATTCCCTAGCTTGATTTACTTCCTAGTTTTAAGGTCTATTTGGCTATCGACATTTCATTGCGGCGGTAGCTTTAAAGATAGTTTTTTAAGACAACCACTTCAAACTCCTTGGCGAAAGATGCAGAATCCTTCATGATGGCCACAAACGTTTTGATGTGTCAGCTCCGATGAGGTTTGTGTTGTCATTTACACTTTAGTAATTTCCCCTTCTTCCCTTTTTTCCATTTGAACTAACCACGCTTGTACTCCATGTCCCAAGCATAACTTGGCCATGTCTTGTGATATCCACTACATTCGTCTTCTTGTGAATGTCACAACTTCTTCTACTACTTCCACTTCTCCTCCATCCCACAAGTGTTTCTCTCTCATGGGATCCTCACTTACAAGTAGGTTACATCTTTTATTTTGAATGAGAGCATACACCGCTCCCTTACTCTAGCGTGCCTATGGATCTTGGTTGTACATGATATCTTGCTTGACGTTGAAATTGTGTTCATTCATAGGACAAGCCCTCCAAGACATCATGTTGTCCAAAACAGAGTGGTTTGTACAGGAGAAAAATTTGTAGATACCAATCGACAGCTTTCCCTAAAACACTCTTGGTTTGGTGTACGAGAATAGCTCCTTAACCATGTCCTTGTTGAAGAAATTCTGAGAAGCTCCTCCATCCAATACAATGTGTATCATTTTACAACTCTTATAAGTCCTCGGTTGTACTCGTAGTAGCATTGCAACTCAATTTGTATCGTACCAGGTCGTTGAACTCTTTCCTATGGTATTATGATCCATTTTGGTGGGCAATTGGTTGGTGCTCATTCTATAACAAGACAAGAGGTTTGCTATCTACTCTTCCCATTTGCCATTTCCCGAGTCCTAATCTTTCCTGTGTGATTTTGCCTCTTTTTGGCCTAATTTTTCCCTTTGTAATGGTTGTGCAAGATGTTCCCCGGATTCCCACAACTCAAGTGCAACAATTGATTTTATTGATTTGAGACATCGATTTCCACAAGGGACGTGATCTCCGCCGACTACAAAATTCCTCCACCACACTATATGTTGTGTTTTGGTGATTGCTAGCCATAAGATTACCAAATCCAAATGTTGTAGTCAATGTTTTTTATGCAATCAACTATGAAGCTCATTAACATTATGTTGTCTAGGATGTTGAATATGGAAATAGCTTGTGGGATGTCTTGTTTGAGGTTGTTGTTGTAGTGGAAACAAACTTCATCTCGGACAAGGCCGTTCCCAGTGATGATTTCATTGAAACATCATGTATTTTATGCCATGGTGGACTGTTGATATAATAATTGAAGCTTGTACCTTGTTTTCAACTTCAAAACTAAGTTTGTGATGTGTGCAAGTATGGTGCGCACAACATTTGACTAGTCTTCTGGTGCAGTGAGTGAGTCGTGCCACATCAGATTGATCTGCTTGAGAGATGCAACACCTGTGTCTGGTGATGTAAGATAGTTCAAATGAGCCATTGATCCGGCTCTGCCGGTCTCTAATTTCCTTTAAAAGGTCTTTTTAGTAGACGAACAATATAAATTTGTGCCACATAAAAGGAAACCTTTGAGGTCAGTTTTCTTCCTGTCATTGTTGACCCTACAAGTCATTAAGTACACCTCCAAACTTGTGAGCCACATCGAAACCGTCTTTTACTGTTGTTTTCACAATCAAAGCACTCAGGAATTGTTGGCAAAATCTAGGGCTTGGTCAGGAGTTCAAGGCNCACTTCTCCTCCATCCCACAAGTGTTTCTCTCTCATGGGATCCTCACTTACAAGTAGGTTACATCTTTTATTTTGAATGAGAGCATACACCGCTCCCTTACTCTAGCGTGCCTATGGATCTTGGTTGTACATGATATCTTGCTTGACGTTGAAATTGTGTTCATTCATAGGACAAGCCCTCCAAGACATCATGTTGTCCAAAACAGAGTGGTTTGTACAGGAGAAAAAATTGTAGATACCCATCGACAGCTTTCCCTAAAACACTCTTGGTTTGGTGTACGAGAATAGCTCCTTAACCATGTCCTTGTTGAAGAAATTCTGAGAAGCTCCTCCATCCAATACAATGTGTATCATTTTACAGCTCTTATAAGTCCTCGGTTGTACTCGTAGTAGCATTGCAACTCAATTTATATCGTACCAGGTCGTTGAACTCTTTCCTATGGTATTATGATCCATTTTGGTGGGCAATCGGTTGGTGCTCATTCTATAACAAGACAAGAGGTTCGCTATCTACTCTTCCCATTTGCCATTTCCCGAGTCCTAATCTTTCCTGTGTGATTTTGCCTCTTTTTGGCCTAATTTTTCCCTTTGTAATGGTTGTGCAAGATGTTCCCCGGATTCCCACAACTCAATTGCAACAATTGATTTTATTGATTTGAGACATCGATTTCCACAAGGGACGTGATCTCCGCCGACTACAAAATTCCTCCACCACACTATATGTTGTGTTTTGGTGATTGCTAGCCATAAGATTACCACATCCAAATGTTGTAGTCAATGTTTTTGATGCAATCAACTATGAAGCTCATTAACATTATGTTGTCTAGGATGTTGAATATGGCAATCGCTTGTGGGATGTCTTGTTTGAGGTTGTTGTTGTAGTGGAAACAAATTTCATCTCGGGCAAGGCCGTTTCCAGTGATGATTTCATTGAAACATCATGTATTTTATGCCATGGTGGACTGTTGATATAATAATTGAAGCTTGTACCTTGTTTTCAACTTCAAAACTAAGTTTGTGATGTGTGCAAGTATGGTGCGCACAACATTTGACTAGTCTTCTGGTGCAGTGAGTGAGTCGTGCCACATCAGATTGATCTGCTCGAGAGATGCAACACCTGTGTCTGGTGATGTAAGATAGTTCAAATGAGCCATTGATCCGGCTCTGCCGGTCTCTAATTTCCTTTAAAAGGTCTTTTTAGTAGACGAACAATATAAATTTGTGCCACATAAAAGGAAACCTTTGAGGTCAGTTTTCTTCCTGTCATTGTTGACCCTACAAGTCATTAAGTACACCTCCAAACTTGTGAGCCACATCGAAACCGTCTTTTACTGTTGTTTTCACAATCAAAGCACTCAGGAATTGTTGGCAAAATCTAGGGCTTGGTCAGGAGTTCAAGGCTTGTCTCCATGAATCATGCTTCCTACGTGTGTACATTTCAAAGCTGCTCCATTGTCGCGTTGAGTCATTCGAGCATATGCATGGCGAGGCTCCAAAGCTCCGTCGACTTCTAAAACAGGTCTTTAATAATGCAAGTTTGTTGACTGGTGCCTCCCATCATGCCAAGTGTCATCATGGAAGGGTGCAAGAGAGGTGAAGAGTTTGCCAAGCTTAAGGGAGGAGTCACCAAATTCCCCGTCAGAGTCATCAATGTTGGGCCATTTTTTGCGAACGGTTCGGCTGCTGCTTGGTTTGTTTTAAGAGAATTATTGCCAAAATACTACTGATCCACCAGTTTTGGAGTCTTGCTAGTGCTTGTCACTTGATTTTCTTGCTCCATTCACAGTCCGCCTCAAGGTCGGGGAGCTTCTTGATGGCTGGAATGCGATGANTATGTGTTGGTTTCTCCTCCATCGCCACTATGCTCTGATACCAAGTGTTGCATCATGCGGAACATCGATGATTCACAAGAATGAGTTTCGGAGAATAAGATGACTAAAGAAATCATGACACATAGAGAACTTAACTTCATCAAAATGGGTTATTCGATAACAAGTTTCTAATGTATTTACAATAGGGAGAAATACAATAAGGCATATCTTAAGTCTTGGGCACTCAAGTTACGTGATGTGTTTGAAGCAGCAAGGTTGCCTGGAGAAACTCCCCCGATAAGTCAATTAGTTTCTATAACATTGAGACAAACCTATCACTTTTGAAAATTTGACAGAACTTAATCACATCATCAACATGGCTTGTAAAATTGTTGTTGACCATTCTAGATGCTTGTCAAACATGTCAAAACCTTCGGAATGCCAGGGATTGCTGCAGGTGGCCACACTTCCCTGTCACTATTTTTTGTGATGGGCCACATAGTGAAACAAATTCCCATGAAAGAATGCCTCCTTGTGTTTGTCTTAGACGTAACAGCAAGGAGGGTAATGGTTGTTTGATTGCAGTTTTTGCACCCTTGCAAGATTGAGATTGAGATATGAGCCCTTTATTTTACATGCACACCCCCAATGGTTTTTCACCACACAAAAACTCCCCTTGGATTTCATGCAAAGAACGTTCTAATCCTTCCCCATGTTAGATTTGGGGCTTAAGATGGTTTTGGCGGGGAAAATGCTTTGCCTCATGGTAGCAGGACCCAACAGGTTCCCGTTCAAAGCATGGGGAGTCTCAGAACCCCCATGCAGACCCAACACCAACCCCGTCCCCTCAAATAGTCACAAACCCCTTGAAACAAATGTTTGTGGAATTCGTCTACCCTCCAACGTCACACAAATTCAACATCGATATTACGATCGGGTAATTCTTTTTTGGATACATCATTGACTTCTCAAAACCTGTGGATACAATGTCTTTTAAGAGCAAAGTGCTAGATGTGTGCTGAAAATCTCAAACTCCCCCCGTAATAGCTCATTTTCCATCTCAATTTTTCCAAATCCATAATAAGCATCAACAACTTTTGACATTGAATGTGGAAGATCAAGTGTCATCCTAGATAGAGAAAAGTGGAAGTTGCGAAGCAAGCAATAATCTAAATAAATGAGACACCTAGAAATTCTGTAATCACGTGTGGATTTCTATGAAAAGTGATTAAACTATTGTGTACACACATGCGATATAGGAAATAAGAGTAATGCATGCTGAAGGCCTTGGATGTTTGAGTTAAGTGGTGCGTGCAATGGCACATCCTAACAGGTAGGCCTCAAAAACTCTAATAAGAGGTCAAGGGTGAAAATGATATCGATGCGTATTTTAAAAGTCAAACGTTGTCAAAAAGTCATTTAAACATCATGAGAATGTTAATGTCATTCAATACAATTATGTTGAAACTTGTGGGAGGTGGTAGACCGATGTTAAAAAATTCTCCAACGGAATGGGAGACGTTGGAACACTTGGTAAAATGGAGGATGTTACCTAGTGTTTGTACGACTAACTTATTGAGTACCATTTTCACAGAGAAAAANATCCCAAATACCTAGCTTTTCACTTTTTCCTCCAGTGGATATTGAAAGATGTGCTATGGGACTTTCATACAACCATCTAACTGGTGGTCAATGCCACAATGCTTCTATGTTAACTTAGAAAAACGTTCGATTGTAGGATGCATGAAGATTGTTTCAGCCTTTTGATCATTACACCCATTAGTAGTTGACCATCACATATTGTTTAATGTAATGAAATGAATGAAAAGAACACATCCTCTGTTTGTTAAAACATTGAACAAAGATCCATACACAAGCTTCTCCAAGATAACATATGCATGTATTTGTCTCTCCAATAATTCATTCACATTCTTCATCATACGCTTCCTTCATCTTATGGCTCTCAGCTATCATGTTTGTTCAAGAAAAATGGAGTTAACATTGTTTTGCTTTAGTAACATCGAGCGAAAAAAAAAAGTGAGGAAGACCTCGTCCGGTCATGTAGCTCACTGAAAATGCTAGAATGCCTCCTTTCTTCTATCTTCTCTCTGCCCTCTCCAAGATCTAGACGGCGTTCACAAAAGAACGGCCAAAATGTGACAGTGCAATAGAACAGGAGGCATTTGATGGTTCCTGCTGTATGTTGTGACAGCTAGTTGTAAAGAGATCGCACCAATGTTTGTTGGAACATCCACTAAAGCTATCTTACATAAGAAGCTGTTACACGATCCAGCCCACAGGTGCATCAGAGCCAACATGCGAGAATGGCTGTTGTTAACACTTTGACCAGTTCACCTACCACACTTTTTAAGGACCTGACCATGGTATGCAATAGATGATACGTCCAAATCCTAGTCCCCTCTCCCCCTGACCCAGGCAATTCTCGTTGGAGTAGGTCACATGCTGGGCCGAGCTCTAAACAATGGCCTTCAGTTTTGGGAGTTCGCCACTCAGGTGGCCTTTGTAAAGTTACCTGGCAGCTTCCTGGGTACATTGTGTGAGACGGGTCAGGTGAGCATAGAAGAGCACTAGGCATGCCATGGATGCGGTGAAAGCTTGCCTTAGAACTCATGACACACAAAGACAAGATAGAGTGGGGGAGCGAGCGAGCTAAACACCGGTGTGCACGCACCCACACAGAGCATCACGCTCGGGTGGGCAAGTGCTGCCACCCGGCGGTCGAGCCCGACCACTCGGCATTAAACTGAGGGCGGCTACTCATCGGTGTATGGCCAAAACTGACACGATGGCCCCCTAAGGATCAGCACCCGGGAAATATGCAACTCCCCCAAAACACTCAGAGGCAAGCCAGCACGATGCAAGGCTTGGCAGTGAGAATGTACGAACCCTGGAATCTACTGCAAGAAAGAATCATAGAAATTCATACGATGGCCAAGTATGTGCTAGAGGGCACTCTTGGGTCCAGCAGCAGCTCCATGATGTCAGAGGCTCCAGTCAAGGTGGGCTCGCATGACATCTCCCCAGGTGAGGCCATTGTCATGTAATCCATGCATGTATGTGCAGAGTGTGGGAGATAAGAGGTTATAGAGTTGTGAGTGGCCAACGAACTTCAAGACTCCCCCATGACCCACAGGCAAGCGACCCCACACACATGGAGATGACAACACAATGTGCTGAACAGAAATACCAGCGATGGACCACGCAAATCGACCTGGGTCATGGGGAAAGATAAGACCAAGCGAGTGAACATCACTTTTGAAGACATTTCGACTGAGGGCCTTAGTGAAAAAATCAGCTCTCTGAGACCGTGTATCCACCCAAGCAACTTGGACAATGCCAGCAGCAATGTACTCGCGAACAAAGTGATGCTCAACGTTGATATTCTTGGTGTGTGAGTGATGCATGCCACTGTTCTTGGCAATGGCCTTTGTGCTGCGAATGTCACAGCACAGAGTGATGCAACGGATGGGAGCACGCAATTGCTATAGCAAATGACACAGCCGGACAGCTTCACACGTGTATGGGCCAATAGCAACATACTCAGCCTCGAGCAACACATCCTTGTTTGCCACTTTTCTACGAGACTACAGTTCCACCAACCAAGAAGATGTATCTAGTTCTGCTGCGTGCATCAGAGTCATGTGCCCTGTCACTGTGTGTGAAGCCGTCCACCACGACTGAGGGCTCTGCACAAAAGTATAATCCAAAACAAGGGGTGTAGAGGGCATAGCGCATTACCCACAGGGCAGCCTCAAGATGGCCCTCACGGGACCACTGGGAGAACTGAGATAAGAAGTTCACAGCAAAAGCAACATCAACACGCGTGATGGTGGCAAGGTACATCACGGAGCCAATGACCCGGAGGTTGTCTGTCACATCGACCATCTCCCCCAGTTTGGACAGCTCCAGAGACTTCAGAAGGGACTGGCCAGAGGGGGTCATAGGTGTGAATGCTGTGGGGGCTGCTGTGAGAAGCGAACGGAAGCGCTCCCCCAAGCTGCACGCATATGCAGCTTGGTGAACGTGTAGGATGTGCAATCACGCTCCAAATCCATGCCCAAGAAAACAGCTTGTAATCGTGTGCAGCTTGGTGAACGTGTAGGATGTGCAATCACGCTCCAAATCCATGCCCAAGAAAACAGCTTGTAATCGTGTGCAGCTTGGTGAACGTGTAGGATGTGCAATCACGCTCCAAATCCATGCCCAAGAGAATAGCTTGTAATCGTGTGCAGCTTGGTGAACGTGTAGGATGTGCAATCACGCTCCAAATCCATACAACGTGTAGGATATGCAGCTTGGTGAACGTGTAGGATGTGCAATCACGCTCCAAATCCATGCCCAAGAATGCTGTGGGGTCTCTTTAAAGTCAGCACGAGGAATTTGAGAGAACCCTTTTGCAGTGAGACAAACCTTGTACCGTTCAACGGTGTTATCAGGTTTCAGCTTGCGACAATACACCCACTTGGCTGCAACCCCCTTGCGGCCCGGTGGGACTTCCACGAGCTCGTACACACCTTGCTCAGATATTGCATCGAGTTCGGCTTTCATGGCTTGCTCCCATAAAAGGGAATCACAGGCCATGCGGGCTGCCTGCAGAGTCAGAGGTTCAGGCAAAAGAGGGGAGGGACCAGCAGCAGCAAAGCACGAGGCAACACACCAAGCTGTAGATGAGGAGAGAGCTAAGTGAAACTCTTGTTTAATGAGAGACTAACCCAGTGTTGTGCTGTGGTGTACCATAGAGGCAGTCGCGAACAATGCAGAGGTTGCAAGACCAAGAGCACGGAGACCAGGATCACCTTAGACAGTAGGGTGCCACTGAGACCGGATTGCCCTAAGACGACCACCACGAGTGTAGGGTGAGATTGGAGGGACACACGGGACACGCGCCGTAGAAAAGGGCGCAGCAGAGCGTTGGTGAACAGAGACCGAAGGAGAGGGAGGATCAGCTGGGGGGGCTCGGAGAAGGGAGGAGGCGGCGCGGTACGAAGTTCAAAGGCTGAGGACATTCAGAGCGAGCAGAGGGCTCATGGGAGTCAGAGAGTGTATGATTAGAAGAGGCAGGAGACTACACGGATGAGGGGGGGTCCAAAGGCGTAGGGGAGGCCGAGGAAGGAAGCCCCAAGGAGGGAGAGGAGCCCAGGGGCTCAGAGGATACAAGGGGTGTCGGAAGACGCATGGAGTGGAGAAAAGAATGCCCAGAGGGAAGAGGACCACCCCCACCCCGACAGGGCGGAGAGAGGGACCCACCAAAACCGGAAATCTCCCGTTCAAATAGGTGTTCAAAGAAGAGAGCATCCAGAGAATCGATGACGCAACAACAGAAAATATCCCAAAAGCGCCACTCTTTGGAGAACGGGGATACCCCAAGAAAGAAGCACAAGCGACCATGGGGAGACAACTTACCATCCAGCTGGTCCGCTAGGATCTACACAAACGCAAGAAACCCCTAGACACGAGCAAGGCTGAGGTCAGCACGCCGACCTGTCTGGCATTCAAAGGGCGTGACTGAGTGGGGGAGAGGGCCATGAGGAACCCGATCCTAGACCCAAGTCAAATAGGACATGGCTTCAAAGGAAAACAAGGGAGACTTCCTGGAGGTAGAAAGAAGGGAGTGGACACCCTCAGCAAGGGTACGATTCCAACGCTCAGATATGCCGTTCTGCTACGGGGTGTTAGGGGCACAAGATTCAAGCTGAACACCTCGGTACTCAAGGAAGCGAGAGGTGGACCAAAGAATTCACCACCCCGGTCGCTGTCAAAGGCTCACAATGAGCGGACACAGGCACGCTCAGCCTGAGGAAGCCAGGACTCAAGAACGTCAGTGACATCACTTTTGTGGCGAAGGGCAAAGACCNAACGAACCCAACGGGCCCGAGGGACACAAAAGACGACCGGCAGGAGGTCATGTGATGTGTGGCCCCTAAATCAATGATCAAGAGACCATGGCATGCACGAGTGGAGGGAAGAATGAGACAAACAGCAACAGTGCAACGGGAGGAAGGGAGGGACGGACCAGCAAGACGAGTGGGGAACGTGTGAGATTGCCACTATTCAATCTAATCACGATCATCAGGTAGGACCCCCTGTACTTCACCAGACACAGCATCGCGAAGGGTGGACTTGGACTCGCAAACAGACACATACGCCTGGCCACTCACACTCTCACCTCCCTGAGAGCGAAGGTGAAGCCGTTCTGCCAGGCGACGCTCAAGGGTGTGCTCCTCATCACGGCGGATACAGGAGCGGTCCGAGGAGCGGTAGGATGAGCGGTCGGAGAAGTGACCATCGTCCCGAGCCCAAGGAGGTTCTAAGTAGTGAGAAGACGGAGGGTCGTAGTATGGAGGGCCGGATGGAGGCGAGATCCAACCCCAGGGACTTGTTTGGGACGGTGACGGCTGAAGAGGTGTAAGAGTGGTGGTGAGTACTGAAGCAAAGGAGGAGGATAAGGAAGACGCAATAGTCACTACTGCTA
>SZWC01007778.1:109478-120707 GCA_023375785.1 Penium margaritaceum | reverse complement strand
GAGCCTAAGCCGTGGGGGGGTAGGGGGGGTGTCATAATGCGGTCGCAAATCTGTCCTCCAGGTCGTCCACGGAACATCCCTCTAGGGGGGTGGGAGGGAGTATTCCAGTGAAGGCACCTACGCGTAACAAATAAACAAAAACCGACCTGGTGTCAAAGGGAGAAACCTTTTGCTATTTATTGAATAGCAGGTGCAAATACTGTCAACATGTAGTGGAACGGTGTGGCTACCATGTACAGTGACCAACCAGGTTAGGCATGTGCCACTTACGATGACCAAATAATTTTCCGATGTGTGGTCAACGTTGACAACCCATAATATGGGTCACAAATTGTCAGAGGGGGAAACAATGGGTTGGGAACACCAAGTATCACATAGAAAATACAAGGGGCTTCAATACGTTGTGGCATGGTGTGGAGACCATGCACGATGACCAACCAAAGTAGGCATATGTCACTGACCATGACCAAATAATGTAACTAATTGTGGTAAACATTGACAACTCACAACACGAGTCACAGATGGTCAGGGTGGAAGGTAATGGTTGGTGAATACTAGTTATCTACTAGCAAGTACAAATACCTTCAATATGTAGTGGCACAATGTGGCTTCAATGCACAGTGATTAACCAAATAATGCATATGTCACTAACCATGAAGAACAAATTTCACATCATTTGGTCAACGTTGAAAACGCATAACACGAGTCACAAATGGTCAGAGGGGAAAACAATTGATTGGGAAGCCTATGTATTGGCTAGAAAGGACAAAGAACTTCAATACGTAGTGGCACGGTGTAGCTAATATGCACACCAAACAATCAAACTAGGCATATGTCACTGATCATGACCAGAGAATTTCAATATGGGTGGTCAACATTGACCAACCATAACACCAGTTACAAACGGCTAGGAGAGGAAACAATGCTATGAGAATATCGGTTATGAACAACCAAGTACAACGACCTTCAGTCACTAGTAGCACGATGTGGCTACCATGCACAATGACCGACCAAAGTAGGCATATGTACTGCCTTTGACCAAAGAAATCCGTTGTGTGTGGTCCACATTGACAACTCATAATACGAGTCACCAATGGTCAGAGGGGGAAACAATGGTTTGGGAACACCACGTATCACATAGCAAGCACAAGGGGCTTCAATACGTTGTGGCACAGTGTGGAGACCATGCACGATGACCAACCAAAGTAGACATATGTCACTGACCATGACAAAATGATGTCACTAAGTGTGCCAAACTTTGACAACTCACAACGCAAGTCACAAATGGTCAGGGTGGAAGGTAATGGTGTATGAATACTAGTTATCTACTAGCAAGTACAAATACCTTCGATATGTAGTGGCAAAATGTGGCTTCAATGCACAGTGACCAACCAAAGTATGCATATGTCACTGACCATGACAAAAGAATTTCACTTCATGTGGTCAACGTTGAAAACGCATAACACGAGTCACAAATGGTCAGAGGGGAAAACAATGGGTTGGGAACACTAGTTATCAACTAGGACGTACAAAGACCTTCAACAAGCAGTGGCACGGTATGGCTAGCATGCACAGTGACCAACCAAAGGATGCATACGTCACTGACTACGACCGAATAAGTCCACTATGTGTGGTCAACATTGATAACTCATAATACGAGTCACAAATGGGCAGAGGGGGAAACAATGGGTTGGGAACACTAATTATCAACTAGGAAGTACAAAGATCTTCAACAAGCAGTGGCACGGTATGGCTAGCGTGCACAGTGACCAACCAAAGGATGCATACGTCACTGACTACGACCGAATAAGTCCACTATGTGTGGTCAACATTGATAACTCATAATACGAGTCACAAATGGGCAGAGGGGGAAACAATGGGTTGGGAACACTAATTATCAACTAGGAAGTACAAAGATCTTCAACAAGCAGTGGCACGGTATGGCTAGCGTGCACAGTGACCAACCAAAGGATGCATACGTCACTGACTACGACCGAATAAGTCCACTATGTGTGGTCAACATTGATAACTCATAATACGAGTCACAAATGGGCAGAGGGGGAAACAATGGGTTGGGAACACTAATTATCAACTAGGAAGTACAAAGATCTTCAACAAGCAGTGGCACGGTATGGCTAGCGTGCACAGTGACCAACCAAAGGATGCATACGTCACTGACTACGACCGAATAAGTCCACTATGTGTGGTCAACATTGATAACTCATAATACGAGTCACAAATGGGCAGAGGGGGAAACAATGGGTTGGGAACACTAATTATCAACTAGGAAGTACAAAGATCTTCAACAAGCAGTGGCACGGTATGGCTAGCGTGCACAGTGACCAACCAAAGGATGCATACGTCACTGACTACGACCGAATAAGTCCACTATGTGTGGTCAACATTGATAACTCATAATACGAGTCACAAATGGGCAGAGGGGGAAACAATGGGTTGGGAACACTAATTATCAACTAGGAAGTACAAAGATCTTCAACAAGCAGTGGCACGGTATGGCTAGCGTGCACAGTGACCAACCAAAGGATGCATACGTCACTGACTACGACCGAATAAGTCCACTATGTGTGGTCAACATTGATAACTCATAATACGAGTCACAAATGGGCAGAGGGGGAAACAATGGGTTGGGAACACTAATTATCAACTAGGAAGTACAAAGATCTTCAACAAGCAGTGGCACGGTATGGCTAGCGTGCACAGTGACCAACCAAAGGATGCATACGTCACTGACTACGACCGAATAAGTCCACTATGTGTGGTCAACATTGATAACTCATAATACGAGTCACAAATGGGCAGAGGGGGAAACAATGGGTTGGGAACACTAATTATCAACTAGGAAGTACAAAGATCTTCAACAAGCAGTGGCACGGTATGGCTAGCGTGCACAGTGACCAACCAAAGGATGCATACGTCACTGACTACGACCGAATAAGTCCACTATGTGTGGTCAACATTGATAACTCATAATACGAGTCACAAATGGGCAGAGGGGGAAACAATGGGTTGGGAACACTAATTATCAACTAGGAAGTACAAAGATCTTCAACAAGCAGTGGCACGGTATGGCTAGCGTGCACAGTGACCAACCAAAGGATGCATACGTCACTGACTACGACCGAATAAGTCCACTATGTGTGGTCAACATTGATAACTCATAATACGAGTCACAAATGGGCAGAGGGGGAAACAATGGGTTGGGAACACTAATTATCAACTAGGAAGTACAAAGATCTTCAACAAGCAGTGGCACGGTATGGCTAGCGTGCACAGTGACCAACCAAAGGATGCATACGTCACTGACTACGACCGAATAAGTCCACTATGTGTGGTCAACATTGATAACTCATAATACGAGTCACAAATGGGCAGAGGGGGAAACAATGGGTTGGGAACACTAATTATCAACTAGGAAGTACAAAGATCTTCAACAAGCAGTGGCACGGTATGGCTAGCGTGCACAGTGACCAACCAAAGGATGCATACGTCACTGACTACGACCGAATAAGTCCACTATGTGTGGTCAACATTGATAACTCATAATACGAGTCACAAATGGGCAGAGGGGGAAACAATGGGTTGGGAACACTAATTATCAACTAGGAAGTACAAAGATCTTCAACAAGCAGTGGCACGGTATGGCTAGCGTGCACAGTGACCAACCAAAGGATGCATACGTCACTGACTACGACCGAATAAGTCCACTATGTGTGGTCAACATTGATAACTCATAATACGAGTCACAAATGGGCAGAGGGGGAAACAATGGGTTGGGAACACTAATTATCAACTAGGAAGTACAAAGATCTTCAACAAGCAGTGGCACGGTATGGCTAGCGTGCACAGTGACCAACCAAAGGATGCATACGTCACTGACTACGACCGAATAAGTCCACTATGTGTGGTCAACATTGATAACTCATAATACGAGTCACAAATGGGCAGAGGGGGAAACAATGGGTTGGGAACACTAATTATCAACTAGGAAGTACAAAGATCTTCAACAAGCAGTGGCACGGTATGGCTAGCGTGCACAGTGACCAACCAAAGGATGCATACGTCACTGACTACGACCGAATAAGTCCACTATGTGTGGTCAACATTGATAACTCATAATACGAGTCACAAATGGGCAGAGGGGGAAACAATGGGTTGGGAACACTAATTATCAACTAGGAAGTACAAAGATCTTCAACAAGCAGTGGCACGGTATGGCTAGCGTGCACAGTGACCAACCAAAGGATGCATACGTCACTGACTACGACCGAATAAGTCCACTATGTGTGGTCAACATTGATAACTCATAATACGAGTCACAAATGGGCAGAGGGGGAAACAATGGGTTGGGAACACTAATTATCAACTAGGAAGTACAAAGATCTTCAACAAGCAGTGGCACGGTATGGCTAGCGTGCACAGTGACCAACCAAAGGATGCATACGTCACTGACTACGACCGAATAAGTCCACTATGTGTGGTCAACATTGATAACTCATAATACGAGTCACAAATGGGCAGAGGGGGAAACAATGGGTTGGGAACACTAATTATCAACTAGGAAGTACAAAGATCTTCAACAAGCAGTGGCACGGTATGGCTAGCGTGCACAGTGACCAACCAAAGGATGCATACGTCACTGACTACGACCGAATAAGTCCACTATGTGTGGTCAACATTGATAACTCATAATACGAGTCACAAATGGGCAGAGGGGGAAACAATGGGTTGGGAACACTAATTATCAACTAGGAAGTACAAAGATCTTCAACAAGCAGTGGCACGGTATGGCTAGCGTGCACAGTGACCAACCAAAGGATGCATACGTCACTGACTACGACCGAATAAGTCCACTATGTGTGGTCAACATTGATAACTCATAATACGAGTCACAAATGGGCAGAGGGGGAAACAATGGTTTGGGAACACCACGTATCACATAGCAAGCACAAGGGGCTTCAATACGTTGTGGCACGGTGTGGAGACCATGCACGATGACCAACCAAAGTAGGCATATGTCACTGACCATGACCAAATAATGTCACTAAGTGTGGCAAACTTTGACAACTCACAACGCGAGTCACAAATGGTCCGGGTGGAAGGTAATGGTGTTTGAATACTAGATATCTACTAGCAAGTACAAATACCTTCAACATGTAGTGGCACAATGTGGCTTCAATGCACAGTGACCAACCAAAGTATGTATATGTCACTGACCATGACGAAAGAATTTAACTTCATGTGGTCAACGTTGAAAACGCATAACACTAGTCACAAATGGTCAGAGGGGGAAACAATGGGTTGGGAACACTAGTTATCAACTAGGAAGTACAAAGACCTTCAAAAAGCAGTGGCACGGTATGGCTAGCGTGCACAGTGACCAACCAAAGGATGCATACGTCACAGACTACGACCGAATAAGTCCACTATGTGTGGTCAACATTGACAACTCATAACACAAGTCACAAATGGTCAGAGGGAGAGACAATGGTTTGGGAAGCCTATGTATTGACTAGAAAGGACAAAGAAGTTCAATACGTAGTGGCACGGTGTGGCTAGTATGCACACCAAACAACCAAACTAGGCATATGTCACTAATCATGACCACATAATTTCAATATGAATGGTCAACGTTGACCAACCATAACACGAGTCACAAACGGTCAGGACAGCAAAACAATGCTATGGAAATATCGGTTCTCAACTACCAAGGACAACGACCTTCAGTCAGTAGTAGCACGGTGTGTCTACCATGCACAATGACCGACCAAAGTAGGCATATGTACTGCCTTTGACAAAAGAAATCCGCTGTGTGTGGTCAACGTTGACAACTCATAATACGAGTCACGAATGGTCAGATGGGGAAACAATGGTTTCGGAACACCAAGTATCACGTAGCAAGCACAAGAGGCTTCAGTACGTTGTGGCACAGTGTGGAGACCATGCACGGTAACCAACCAAAGTAGGCATATGTCACTGACCATGACCAAATAATATCACTAAGTGTGGTAAACGTTGACAACTCACAACACGAGTCACAAATGGTCAGGGTGGAAGGTAATGGTTGGTGAATACTAGGTTTCTACTAGCAAGTACAAATACCTTCAATATGTAGTGGCACAATGTGGCTTCAATGCACAGTGACCAACCACAGTATGCATCTGTCATAGACCATGACGAAAGAATTTCACTGCATGTGGTCAACGTTGAAAACGCATAACACGAGTCACAAATGGTCAGAGGGGACAACAATGGGTTGGAAACACTAGTTATCAACTAGGAAGTACAAAGACCTTCAACAAGTGGCACGGTATGGCTAGCGTGCACAGTGACCAACCAAAGGATGCATACATCACTGACTACGACCGAATAAGTCCACTGTGTGTGGCCAACATTGACAACTCGTAACACGAGTCACAAACGGTCAGTGGGAGATAAAATGGTTTCGGAAGCCTATGTATTGACTCTAAAGGACAAAGAACTTTAATACGTAGTGGCACGGTGTGGCTAGTATTCACAACAAACAACCAAACCAGGCATATACCACTGATCATGACCAGAGAATTTCAACATGGGTGGTCAACGTTGACCAACCATAACACGAGTCACAAACGGTCACGACAGGAAACAATGCTATGGCAATATCGGTTCTCAACTACAAAGTACAATGACCTTCAGTTTGTAGTAGCACTGTGTGGCTACCATGTACAATGACCGACCAAAGTAGGCATATGTACTGCCATTGACCAAAGAAATCCGCTGTGTGTGGTCAACATTGACAACTCATAATAGGAGTCACGAATGGTCAGAGGGGGGAAACAATGGTTTGGGAACACCAAGTATCACATAGGAAGCACAAGGGGCTTCAATACGTTGTGGCACGGTGTGGAGACCATGCACGGTGACCATTCAAAGTAGGAATATGTCACTGACCATGACCAAATAATGTCACCAAGTGTGGTAAACTTTGACAACTCACAACACGAGTCACAAATGGTCAGGGTGGAAGGTAATGGTTGGTGAATACTAGTTATCTACTAGCAAGTACAAATACCTTCAATATGCAGTGGCAGAATGTGGCTTCAAAGCACAGTGACCAACCAAAGTATGCATATGTGACTGTCCATGACGAAAGAATTTCACTTCATGTGGTCAACATTGAAAACGCATAACACGAGTCACAAATGGCCCGGGTGGAAGGTAATGGTTTTTGAATACTAGATATTTACTAGCAAGTACAAATACCTTCAATATGCAGTGGCAGAATGTGGCTTCAAAGCACAGTGACCAACCAAAGTATGCATATGTGACTGTCCATGACGAAAGAATTTCACTTCATGTGGTCAACATTGAAAACGCATAACACGAGTCACAAATGGCCCGGGTGGAAGGTAATGGTTTTTGAATACTAGATATTTACTAGCAAGTACAAATACCTTCAATATGCAGTGGCAGAATGTGGCTTCAAAGCACAGTGACCAACCAAAGTATGCATATGTGACTGTCCATGACGAAAGAATTTCACTTCATGTGGTCAACATTGAAAACGCATAACACGAGTCACAAATGGCCCGGGTGGAAGGTAATGGTTTTTGAATACTAGATATTTACTAGCAAGTACAAATACCTTCAATATGCAGTGGCAGAATGTGGCTTCAAAGCACAGTGACCAACCAAAGTATGCATATGTGACTGTCCATGACGAAAGAATTTCACTTCATGTGGTCAACATTGAAAACGCATAACACGAGTCACAAATGGCCCGGGTGGAAGGTAATGGTTTTTGAATACTAGATATTTACTAGCAAGTACAAATACCTTCAATATGCAGTGGCAGAATGTGGCTTCAAAGCACAGTGACCAACCAAAGTATGCATATGTGACTGTCCATGACGAAAGAATTTCACTTCATGTGGTCAACATTGAAAACGCATAACACGAGTCACAAATGGCCCGGGTGGAAGGTAATGGTTTTTGAATACTAGATATTTACTAGCAAGTACAAATACCTTCAATATGCAGTGGCAGAATGTGGCTTCAAAGCACAGTGACCAACCAAAGTATGCATATGTGACTGTCCATGACGAAAGAATTTCACTTCATGTGGTCAACATTGAAAACGCATAACACGAGTCACAAATGGCCCGGGTGGAAGGTAATGGTTTTTGAATACTAGATATTTACTAGCAAGTACAAATACCTTCAATATGCAGTGGCAGAATGTGGCTTCAAAGCACAGTGACCAACCAAAGTATGCATATGTGACTGTCCATGACGAAAGAATTTCACTTCATGTGGTCAACATTGAAAACGCATAACACGAGTCACAAATGGCCCGGGTGGAAGGTAATGGTTTTTGAATACTAGATATTTACTAGCAAGTACAAATACCTTCAATATGCAGTGGCAGAATGTGGCTTCAAAGCACAGTGACCAACCAAAGTATGCATATGTGACTGTCCATGACGAAAGAATTTCACTTCATGTGGTCAACATTGAAAACGCATAACACGAGTCACAAATGGCCCGGGTGGAAGGTAATGGTTTTTGAATACTAGATATTTACTAGCAAGTACAAATACCTTCAATATGCAGTGGCAGAATGTGGCTTCAAAGCACAGTGACCAACCAAAGTATGCATATGTGACTGTCCATGACGAAAGAATTTCACTTCATGTGGTCAACATTGAAAACGCATAACACGAGTCACAAATGGCCCGGGTGGAAGGTAATGGTTTTTGAATACTAGATATTTACTAGCAAGTACAAATACCTTCAATATGCAGTGGCAGAATGTGGCTTCAAAGCACAGTGACCAACCAAAGTATGCATATGTGACTGTCCATGACGAAAGAATTTCACTTCATGTGGTCAACATTGAAAACGCATAACACGAGTCACAAATGGCCCGGGTGGAAGGTAATGGTTTTTGAATACTAGATATTTACTAGCAAGTACAAATACCTTCAATATGCAGTGGCAGAATGTGGCTTCAAAGCACAGTGACCAACCAAAGTATGCATATGTGACTGTCCATGACGAAAGAATTTCACTTCATGTGGTCAACATTGAAAACGCATAACACGAGTCACAAATGGCCCGGGTGGAAGGTAATGGTTTTTGAATACTAGATATTTACTAGCAAGTACAAATACCTTCAATATGCAGTGGCAGAATGTGGCTTCAAAGCACAGTGACCAACCAAAGTATGCATATGTGACTGTCCATGACGAAAGAATTTCACTTCATGTGGTCAACATTGAAAACGCATAACACGAGTCACAAATGGCCCGGGTGGAAGGTAATGGTTTTTGAATACTAGATATTTACTAGCAAGTACAAATACCTTCAATATGCAGTGGCAGAATGTGGCTTCAAAGCACAGTGACCAACCAAAGTATGCATATGTGACTGTCCATGACGAAAGAATTTCACTTCATGTGGTCAACATTGAAAACGCATAACACGAGTCACAAATGGCCCGGGTGGAAGGTAATGGTTTTTGAATACTAGATATTTACTAGCAAGTACAAATACCTTCAATATGCAGTGGCAGAATGTGGCTTCAAAGCACAGTGACCAACCAAAGTATGCATATGTGACTGTCCATGACGAAAGAATTTCACTTCATGTGGTCAACATTGAAAACGCATAACACGAGTCACAAATGGCCCGGGTGGAAGGTAATGGTTTTTGAATACTAGATATTTACTAGCAAGTACAAATACCTTCAATATGCAGTGGCAGAATGTGGCTTCAAAGCACAGTGACCAACCAAAGTATGCATATGTGACTGTCCATGACGAAAGAATTTCACTTCATGTGGTCAACATTGAAAACGCATAACACGAGTCACAAATGGCCCGGGTGGAAGGTAATGGTTTTTGAATACTAGATATTTACTAGCAAGTACAAATACCTTCAATATGCAGTGGCAGAATGTGGCTTCAAAGCACAGTGACCAACCAAAGTATGCATATGTGACTGTCCATGACGAAAGAATTTCACTTCATGTGGTCAACATTGAAAACGCATAACACGAGTCACAAATGGCCCGGGTGGAAGGTAATGGTTTTTGAATACTAGATATTTACTAGCAAGTACAAATACCTTCAATATGCAGTGGCAGAATGTGGCTTCAAAGCACAGTGACCAACCAAAGTATGCATATGTGACTGTCCATGACGAAAGAATTTCACTTCATGTGGTCAACATTGAAAACGCATAACACGAGTCACAAATGGCCCGGGTGGAAGGTAATGGTTTTTGAATACTAGATATTTACTAGCAAGTACAAATACCTTCAATATGCAGTGGCAGAATGTGGCTTCAAAGCACAGTGACCAACCAAAGTATGCATATGTGACTGTCCATGACGAAAGAATTTCACTTCATGTGGTCAACATTGAAAACGCATAACACGAGTCACAAATGGCCCGGGTGGAAGGTAATGGTTTTTGAATACTAGATATTTACTAGCAAGTACAAATACCTTCAATATGCAGTGGCAGAATGTGGCTTCAAAGCACAGTGACCAACCAAAGTATGCATATGTGACTGTCCATGACGAAAGAATTTCACTTCATGTGGTCAACATTGAAAACGCATAACACGAGTCACAAATGGCCCGGGTGGAAGGTAATGGTTTTTGAATACTAGATATTTACTAGCAAGTACAAATACCTTCAATATGCAGTGGCAGAATGTGGCTTCAAAGCACAGTGACCAACCAAAGTATGCATATGTGACTGACCATGACGAAAGAATTTCACTTCATGTGGTCAACATTGAAAACGCATAACACGAGTCACAAATGGTCAGAGGGGAAAACAATGGGTTGGGAACACTAGTTATCAACTAGGAAGTACAAAGACTTTCAACAAGTAGTGGCACGGTATGGCTAGCGTGCACAGTGACCAACCAAAGGATGCATACGTCACTGACTACGACTGAATAAGTCCATTATGTGTGGTCAACATTGACAACTCATAACACGAGTCACAAACGGTCAGGACAGGAAACAAGGCTATGGGAATATCGGTTCTCAACTGCCAAGTACAATGACATTCAGTTTGTAGTAGCACTGTGTGGCTACCATGTACAATGACCGACCAAAGTAGGCATTTGTACTGCCTTTGACCAAAGAAATCCGCTGTGTGTGGTCAACGTTGACAACTCATAATACGAGTCACAAATGGTCAGAGGGGGGAA
>SZWC01007778.1:79392-101207 GCA_023375785.1 Penium margaritaceum | reverse complement strand
ACAACACGAGTCACAAATGGTCAGGGTGGAAGGTAATGGTTTGTGAATACTAGTTATCTACTAGCAAGTAAAAATACCGTCAATATGTAGTGGCACAACGTGGCTTCAATGCGCAGTGACCAACCACAGAATGCATATGTCATAGACCATGACGAAAGAATTTCACTTCATGTGGTCAACGTTGAAAACGCATAACACGAGTCACAAATAGTCAGAGGGGAAAACAATGGGTTGGGAACACTCGTTATCAACTAGGAAGTACAAAGACCTTCAACAAGCAGTGGCACGGTATGGCTAGCGTGCACAGTGACCAACCAAAGGATGCATACATCACTCACTACGACCGAATAAGTCCACTATGTGTGGCCAACATTGACAACTCATAACACGAGTCACAAACGGTCAGAGGGAGATAAAATGGTTTGGGAAGCCTATGTATTGACCAGAAAGGACAAAGAACTTAAATGCGTAGTGGCACGATGTGGCTAGTATGCACAACAAACAACCAAACCAGGCATGTGTTACTGATCATGACCGCAGAATTTCAACATGGGTGGTCAACGTTGACCAGCCATAACACGAGTCACAAACGGTCACGACAGGAATAAATGCTATTGGAATATCGGTTCTCAACTACTAAGTACAATGACCTTCAGTTTGTAGTAGCACTGTGTGGCTACCATGTACAATGACCGACCAAAGTAGGCATATGTACTACCTTTGACCAAAGAAATCCGCTGTGTGTGGTCAACGTTGACAACTCATAATACGAGTCACGAATGGTCAGAGAGGAAAACAATGGTTTGGGAACACCAAGTATCACATAGCAAGCACAAGGGGCTTCAATACGTTGTGGCACGGTGTGGAGACCATGCACGGTGACCAACCAATTAGGCATATGTCACTGACCATGACCAAATAATGTCACTAAGTGTGGTAAACTTTGACAACTCACAACACGAGTCACAAATGGTCAGGGTGGAAGGTAATGGTTGGTGAATACTAGTTATCTACTAGCAAGTACAAATACCTTCAATATGNACTACGACCGAATAAGTCCACTATGTGTGGCCAACATTGACAACTCATAACACGAGTCACAAACGGTCAGAGGGAGATAAAATGGTTTGGGAAGCCTATGTATTGACCAGAAAGGACAAAGAACTTAAATACGTAGTGGCACGATGTGGCTAGTATGCACAACAAACAACCAAACCAGGCATGTGTTACTGATCATGACCACATAATTTCAACATGGGTGGTCAACGTTGACCAGCCATAACACGAGTCACAAACGGTCACGACAGGAATAAATGCTATTGGAATATCGGTTCTCAACTACCAAGTACAATGACCTTCAGTTTGTAGTAGCATTGTGTGGCTACCATGTACAATGACCGACCAAAGTAGGCATATGTACTACCTTTGACCAAAGAAATCCGCTGTGTGTGGTCAACGTTGACAACTCATAATACGAGTCACGAATGGTCAGAGAGGGAAACAATGGTTTGGGAACACCAAGTATCACATAGCAAGCACAAGGGGCTTCAATACGTTGTGGCACGGTGTGGAGACCATGCACGGTGACCAACAAAGTAGGAATATGTAACTGACCATGACCAAATAATGTCACTAAGTGTGGTAAACTTTGACAACTCACAACACGAGTCACAAATGGTCAGGGTGGAAGGTAATGGTTGGTGAATACTAGTTATCTACTAGCAAGTACAAATACCTTCAACAAGCAGTGGCACGGTATGGCTACCATGCACAATGACCGACCAAAGTAGGCATATGTTCTGCCTTTGACCAAAGAAATCCGCTGTATGTGGTCAACGTTGAAAACGCAGAACACGAGTCACAAACGGTCAGGACAGGAAACAATGCTATGAGAATATCGGTTCTCAACTACCAAATACAACGACCTTCAGTCAGTAGTAGCACGGTGTGGCTACCATGTACAATGACCGACCAAAGTAGGCATATGTTCTGCCTTTGACCAAAGAAATCCGCTGTATGTGGTCAACGTTGAAAACGCAGAACACGAGTCACAAACGGTCAGGACAGGAAACAATGCTATGAGAATATCGGTTCTCAACTACCAAATACAACGACCTTCAGTCAGTAGTAGCACGGTGTGGCTACCATGTACAATGACCGACCAAAGTAGGCATATGTTCTGCCTTTGACCAAAGAAATCCGCTGTATGTGGTCAACGTTGAAAACGCAGAACACGAGTCACAAACGGTCAGGACAGGAAACAATGCTATGAGAATATCGGTTCTCAACTACCAAATACAACGACCTTCAGTCAGTAGTAGCACGGTGTGGCTACCATGTACAATGACCGACCAAAGTAGGCATATGTTCTGCCTTTGACCAAAGAAATCCGCTGTATGTGGTCAACGTTGAAAACGCAGAACACGAGTCACAAACGGTCAGGACAGGAAACAATGCTATGAGAATATCGGTTCTCAACTACCAAATACAACGACCTTCAGTCAGTAGTAGCACGGTGTGGCTACCATGTACAATGACCGACCAAAGTAGGCATATGTTCTGCCTTTGACCAAAGAAATCCGCTGTATGTGGTCAACGTTGAAAACGCAGAACACGAGTCACAAACGGTCAGGACAGGAAACAATGCTATGAGAATATCGGTTCTCAACTACCAAATACAACGACCTTCAGTCAGTAGTAGCACGGTGTGGCTACCATGTACAATGACCGACCAAAGTAGGCATATGTTCTGCCTTTGACCAAAGAAATCCGCTGTATGTGGTCAACGTTGAAAACGCAGAACACGAGTCACAAACGGTCAGGACAGGAAACAATGCTATGAGAATATCGGTTCTCAACTACCAAATACAACGACCTTCAGTCAGTAGTAGCACGGTGTGGCTACCATGTACAATGACCGACCAAAGTAGGCATATGTTCTGCCTTTGACCAAAGAAATCCGCTGTATGTGGTCAACGTTGAAAACGCAGAACACGAGTCACAAACGGTCAGGACAGGAAACAATGCTATGAGAATATCGGTTCTCAACTACCAAATACAACGACCTTCAGTCAGTAGTAGCACGGTGTGGCTACCATGTACAATGACCGACCAAAGTAGGCATATGTTCTGCCTTTGACCAAAGAAATCCGCTGTATGTGGTCAACGTTGAAAACGCAGAACACGAGTCACAAACGGTCAGGACAGGAAACAATGCTATGAGAATATCGGTTCTCAACTACCAAATACAACGACCTTCAGTCAGTAGTAGCACGGTGTGGCTACCATGTACAATGACCGACCAAAGTAGGCATATGTTCTGCCTTTGACCAAAGAAATCCGCTGTATGTGGTCAACGTTGAAAACGCAGAACACGAGTCACAAACGGTCAGGACAGGAAACAATGCTATGAGAATATCGGTTCTCAACTACCAAATACAACGACCTTCAGTCAGTAGTAGCACGGTGTGGCTACCATGTACAATGACCGACCAAAGTAGGCATATGTTCTGCCTTTGACCAAAGAAATCCGCTGTATGTGGTCAACGTTGAAAACGCAGAACACGAGTCACAAACGGTCAGGACAGGAAACAATGCTATGAGAATATCGGTTCTCAACTACCAAATACAACGACCTTCAGTCAGTAGTAGCACGGTGTGGCTACCATGTACAATGACCGACCAAAGTAGGCATATGTTCTGCCTTTGACCAAAGAAATCCGCTGTATGTGGTCAACGTTGAAAACGCAGAACACGAGTCACAAACGGTCAGGACAGGAAACAATGCTATGAGAATATCGGTTCTCAACTACCAAATACAACGACCTTCAGTCAGTAGTAGCACGGTGTGGCTACCATGTACAATGACCGACCAAAGTAGGCATATGTTCTGCCTTTGACCAAAGAAATCCGCTGTATGTGGTCAACGTTGAAAACGCAGAACACGAGTCACAAACGGTCAGGACAGGAAACAATGCTATGAGAATATCGGTTCTCAACTACCAAATACAACGACCTTCAGTCAGTAGTAGCACGGTGTGGCTACCATGTACAATGACCGACCAAAGTAGGCATATGTTCTGCCTTTGACCAAAGAAATCCGCTGTATGTGGTCAACGTTGAAAACGCAGAACACGAGTCACAAACGGTCAGGACAGGAAACAATGCTATGAGAATATCGGTTCTCAACTACCAAATACAACGACCTTCAGTCAGTAGTAGCACGGTGTGGCTACCATGTACAATGACCGACCAAAGTAGGCATATGTTCTGCCTTTGACCAAAGAAATCCGCTGTATGTGGTCAACGTTGAAAACGCAGAACACGAGTCACAAACGGTCAGGACAGGAAACAATGCTATGAGAATATCGGTTCTCAACTACCAAATACAACGACCTTCAGTCAGTAGTAGCACGGTGTGGCTACCATGTACAATGACCGACCAAAGTAGGCATATGTTCTGCCTTTGACCAAAGAAATCCGCTGTATGTGGTCAACGTTGAAAACGCAGAACACGAGTCACAAACGGTCAGGACAGGAAACAATGCTATGAGAATATCGGTTCTCAACTACCAAATACAACGACCTTCAGTCAGTAGTAGCACGGTGTGGCTACCATGTACAATGACCGACCAAAGTAGGCATATGTTCTGCCTTTGACCAAAGAAATCCGCTGTATGTGGTCAACGTTGAAAACGCAGAACACGAGTCACAAACGGTCAGGACAGGAAACAATGCTATGAGAATATCGGTTCTCAACTACCAAATACAACGACCTTCAGTCAGTAGTAGCACGGTGTGGCTACCATGTACAATGACCGACCAAAGTAGGCATATGTTCTGCCTTTGACCAAAGAAATCCGCTGTATGTGGTCAACGTTGAAAACGCAGAACACGAGTCACAAACGGTCAGGACAGGAAACAATGCTATGAGAATATCGGTTCTCAACTACCAAATACAACGACCTTCAGTCAGTAGTAGCACGGTGTGGCTACCATGTACAATGACCGACCAAAGTAGGCATATGTTCTGCCTTTGACCAAAGAAATCCGCTGTATGTGGTCAACGTTGAAAACGCAGAACACGAGTCACAAACGGTCAGGACAGGAAACAATGCTATGAGAATATCGGTTCTCAACTACCAAATACAACGACCTTCAGTCAGTAGTAGCACGGTGTGGCTACCATGTACAATGACCGACCAAAGTAGGCATATGTTCTGCCTTTGACCAAAGAAATCCGCTGTATGTGGTCAACGTTGAAAACGCAGAACACGAGTCACAAACGGTCAGGACAGGAAACAATGCTATGAGAATATCGGTTCTCAACTACCAAATACAACGACCTTCAGTCAGTAGTAGCACGGTGTGGCTACCATGTACAATGACCGACCAAAGTAGGCATATGTTCTGCCTTTGACCAAAGAAATCCGCTGTATGTGGTCAACGTTGAAAACGCAGAACACGAGTCACAAACGGTCAGGACAGGAAACAATGCTATGAGAATATCGGTTCTCAACTACCAAATACAACGACCTTCAGTCAGTAGTAGCACGGTGTGGCTACCATGTACAATGACCGACCAAAGTAGGCATATGTTCTGCCTTTGACCAAAGAAATCCGCTGTATGTGGTCAACGTTGAAAACGCAGAACACGAGTCACAAACGGTCAGGACAGGAAACAATGCTATGAGAATATCGGTTCTCAACTACCAAATACAACGACCTTCAGTCAGTAGTAGCACGGTGTGGCTACCATGTACAATGACCGACCAAAGTAGGCATATGTACTGCCTTTGACAAAAGAAATCCGCTATGTGTGGTCAACGTTAACAACTAGTAATACGAGTCACGAATGGTCAGAGGGGAAAACAATGGATTGGGAAGCCTATGTATTGGCTAGAAAGGACAAAGAACTTCAAAACGTAGTGGCACGGTGTGGCTAATATGCTCACCAAACAATCAAACTAGGCATATGTCACTGATCGTGACCAAATAATGTCACTAAGTGTGGTAAACTTTGACAACTCATAACGCCAGTCCCAAATGGTCAGAGGGAGAGACAATGGTTTGGGAATACTTGGTATTGACTAGCAAGTACAAATACCTTCAATATGTAGTGGCAGAATGTGGCTTCAAAGCACAGTGACCATCCAAAGTATGCATATGTCACTGACCATGACGAAAGAATTTCACTTCATGTGGTCAACATTGAAAACGCATAACATGAGTCACAGATGGTCAAAGGGGAAAACAACGGGTTGGGAGCACTAGTTATCAACTAGGAAGTACAAAGACCTTCAACAAGTAGTGGCACGGTATGGCTAGCGTGCAAAGTGACCAACCAAAGGATGCATACGTCACTGACTACGACCGAATAAGTCCACTATGTGTGGTCAACGTTGACAACTCATAACACGAGTCACAAACAGTCACATGGAGATAAAATGGTTTGGGACGCCTATGTATTGAACAGAAAGGACAAAGAACTTCAATACGTAGTGGCACGGTGTGGCTAGTATGCAGAACAAACAACCAAACTAGGTATATGTCACTGATCATGACCAGAGAATTTCAACATGGGTGGTCAACGTTGACCAACCATAACACGAGTCACAAACGGTCACTACCGGAAACAATGCTATGAGAATATCGGTTCTCAACTACCAAGTACAATGACCTTCAGTTTGTAGTAGCACTGTGTGGCTACCATGTACAATGACCGACCAAAGTAGGCATATGTACTGCCTTTGACCAAAGAAATCCGCTGTGTGTGGTCAACGTTGACAACTCAAAATACGAGTCACGAATGGTTAGAGGGGGAAACATTGGTTTGGGAACACCAAGTATCAAATAGCAAGCACAAGGGGCTTCAATACGTTGTGGCACAGTGTGGAGACCATGCACGGTGACCAACCAAAGTAGGCATATGTCACTGACCATGACCAAATAATGTCACTAAGTGTGGTAAACTTTGACAACTCACAACACGAGTCACAAATGGACTGGGTGGAAGGTAATGGTTGGTGAATACTAGTTATCTACTAGCAAGTACAAATACCTTCAATATGTAGTGGCAGAATGTGGCTTCAAAGCACAGTGACCAACCAAAGTATGCATATGTCACTGACCATGACGAAAGAATTTCACTTCATGTGGTCAACATTGAAAACGCATAACACGAGTCACGAATGGTCAGAGGGGAAAACAATGGGTTGGGAACACTAGTTATCAACTAGCAAGTACAAATACCTTCAACAAGCAGTGGCACGGTATGGCTAGCGTGCACAGTGACCAACCAAATGATGCATACGTCACTGACTACGACCGAATAAGTCCACTATGTGTGGTCAACATTGACAACTCATAACACGAGTCACAAACGGTCAGGACAGGAAACAATGCTATGGGAACATCGGTTCTCAACTGCCAAGTACAACGGCCTTCATTCAGTAGTAGCACGGTGTGGCTACCATGTACAATGACCGACCAAAGTAGGCATATGTACTGCCTTTCACCAAAGAAATCCGTTGTGTGTGGTCATCTTTGACAACTCATAATTCGAGTCACAAATAGTCAGAGGGGGAAACAATGGGTTGGGAACACCAAGTATCACATAGCAAGCACAAGGGGCTTCAATACGTTGTGGCACGGTGTGGGGACCATGCACGATGACCAACCAAAGTGGGCATATGTCTCTGACCATGACCAAATAATGTCAATATGTGTGGTAAAATTTGACAACTCATAACACGAGTCACAAATGGTCAGGGTGGAAGATCATGGTTTGTGCATACTAGTTATTGACTAGCAAGTACAAATACCTTCAATATGTCGTGGCACAATGTGGCTTCAATGCACAGTGACCAACCAAAGTATGCATATGTCACTAACCATGACCAACAAATTTCACTTCATGTGGTCAACGTTGAAAACACATAACACGAGTCACAAATGGTCAGAGGGGAAAACAATGGGTTGGGAACACTAGTTATCAACTAGCAAGTACAAACACCTTCAACAAGCAGTGGCACGGTATGGCTAGCGTGCACAGTGACCAACCAAATGATGCATACGTCACTGACTACGACCGAAAAAGTCCACTATGTGTGGTCAATATTGACAACTCATAACGCCAGTCCCAAATGGTCAGAGGGAGAGACAATGGTTTCGGAAGCATATGTATTGACTAGAAAGGACAAAGAACTTCAATACGTAGTGGCACGGTGTGGCTAGTATGCACACCAAACAATCAAACTAGGCACATGTCACTGATCATGACCACGGAATTTCAAAATGGGTGGTTAACGTTGACCAACCAGAACACGGGTCACAAACGGTAAGGAGAGGAAACAATGCTACGAGAATATTGGTTCTCAACTACCAAGTACAATTACCTTTAGTCAGTAGTAGCACGGTGTGCCTACCATGCACAATGACCGACCAAAGTAGGCATATGTACTGCCTTTGACCAGAGAAATCCGCTGTGTGTGGTCAACGTTTACAACTCATAATACGAGTCACAGTTGGTCAGAGGGGGAAACAATGGTTTGGGAATACTTGGTATTGACTAGCAAGTACATATACCTTCGATAATTGGTGGCACGGTATGATCACCATGCACAATGACCAACCAAAATATTTGTGTGTCATTAAATATCATAAAAAGAGTTTCACCATGTCTTGTCAACTTTCCTTCTTACGGCTGGTCAATCGCAGCAATGGTTGAGAGGTTATTCAAGCTAAAAGTTTCATAATTCAAAACGTAGTCTGCGTCAATTGTTTATGACTAAAGTGAATTTATTATCATTCATACCTTTGAAAACTACCCTATAATCTTACACCCCCTTATTTTATGCCCTTTACCCATAGGCACCCTTATAATGTCATTTGGACAACATATGAACACCATGTGAGTTGGCTTAGTGCTTATATAGTTAGATTCTGGAGCAATAGGTCCTGGGTTTCAATCCTCGTACGCGCAATATAAAATAGGCTTG
The DNA here is from genome assembly GCA_023375785.1 of Penium margaritaceum. Classification (NCBI taxonomy): domain Eukaryota; kingdom Viridiplantae; phylum Streptophyta; class Zygnematophyceae; order Desmidiales; family Peniaceae; genus Penium; species Penium margaritaceum. Next base: position 92,208 of record SZWC01007778.1, on the reverse strand, counting down.
CAACATGGGGGGGGGCGGCCGTGTTGTGCTACCTCAACTCTACCTTCAAGCCTAAGCCGTGGGGGGTAGGGGGGTGTCATAATGCGGTCGCAAATCTGTCCTCCAGGTCGTCCACGGAACATCCCTCTAGGGGGGTGGGAGGGAGTATTCCAGTGAAAGCACCTACGCGTAACAAATAAAGAAAATCCGACCTGGTGTCAAAGGGAGAAACCTTTTGCTATTTATTGAATAGCAGGTGCAAATACTTTCAACATGTAGTGGAACGGTGTGGCTACCATGTACAATGACCAACCAGGTTAGGCATGTGCCACTTACCATGACCAAATAATTTTCCGATGTGTGGTCAACGTTGACAACCCATAATATGGGTCACGAATTGTCAGAGGGGGAAACAATGGGTTGGGAACACCAAGTATCACATAGCAAGCACAAGGGGCTTCAATACGTTGTGGCACGGTGTGGAGACCATGCACGATGACCAACCAAAGTAGGCATATGTCACTGACCATGACCAAATAATGTAACTAAGTGTGGTAAACTTTGACAACTCATAACACGAGTCACAAATGGTCAGGGTGGAAGATCATGGTTTGTGCATACTAGTTATTGACTAGCAAGTACAAATACCTTCAATATGGTGTGGCACAGTGTGGCTTCAATGCACAGTGACCAACCAAAGTATGCATATGTCACTAACCATGACCAACAAATTTCACTTCATGTGGTCATCGTTGAAAACACATAACAGGAGTCACAAATGGTCAGAGGGGAAAACAATGGGTTGGGAACACTAGTTATCAACTAGCAAGTACAAAGACCTTCAACAAGCAGTGGCACAGTATGGCTAGCGTGCACATTGACCAACCAAAGGATGCATACGTCACTGACTACGACCGAATAGGTCCACTATGTGTGGTCAACATTGACAACTCATAACACGAGTCACAAATGGTCAGAGGGAGAGACAATGCTTTGGTAAGCCTATGAATTGGCTAGAAAGGACAAATAACTTCAATACGTAGTGGCACGGTGTGGCAATACGCACATCAAACAATCAAACCAGGCATATGTCACTGATCATGACCACATAATTTCAATATGTGTGGTCAACGTTGACCAACCATAACACGAGTCACAAACGGTCAGGAGAGGAAACACTGCTATGAGAATATCGGTTCTCAACTACCAAGTAGAACGACCTTCAGTCAGTAGTAGCACGGTGTGGCTACCATGCACAATGACCGACCAAAGTAGGCATATGAACTGCCTTTGACCAAAGAAATCCGCTGTGTGTGGTCAACGTTGACAACTCATAATACGAGTCACAAATAGTCATAGGGGGAAACAATGGTTTGGGAACATCAAGTATCACATAGCAAGCACAAGGGGCTTCAATACGTTGTGGCACAGTGTGGAAACCATGCACGATGACCAATCAAAGTAGGCATACGTAACTGACCATGACCAAATAATGTCACTACGTGTGGAAAACTTTGACATCTCACAACACGAGTCACAAATGGTCAGGGTGGAAGGTAATGGTTTGTGAATACAAGTTATCTACTAGCAAGTACAAATACTTTCAGTATGTAGTGGCACAATGTGGCTTCAATGCACAGTGACCAACCAACGTAAGCATATGTCACTAACCATGACGAACTAATTTAAATTCATGTGGTCAGCGTTGAAAACGCATAACACGAGTCACAAATGGTCAGAGGGGAAAACAATGGATTGGGCAGCCTATGTATTGGCTAGAAAGGACAAATATCTTCAATACGTAGTGGCACGGTGTGGCTAATATGCACACCAAACAATCAAACTAGGAACATGTCACTGATCATGACCACAGAATTTCAATATGGGTGGTCAACGTTGACCAACCATAACACGAGTCACAAACGGTCAGGAGAGGAAACAATGCTATGAGAATATCGGTTCTCAACTACCACGTACAATGACCTTCAGTCAGTAGTAGCACGGTGTGGCTACCATGCACAATGCCCCGACCAAAGTAGGCATATGTACTGCCTTTGACCAAAGAAATCCGCTGTGTGTGGTCCACGTTGACAATTCATAATATGAGTCACAAATGGTCAGAGGGGAAACAATGGTTTGGTAACACCATGAATCACATAGCAAGCACAAGGGGCTTCAATACGTTGTGGCACGGTGTGGAGACCATGCACGATGACCAACCAAAGTAGGCATACGTCACTGACCATGACCAAACAATGTCACTAAGTGTGGTAAACTTTGACAACTCACAACACGAGTCACAAATGGTCAGGGTGGAAGGTAATGGGTTGTGAATACTAGTTATCTAGTAGCAAGTACAAATACCTTCAATATGTAGTGGCAGAATGTTGCTTCAATGCATAGTGACCAACCAAAGTATGCATATGTCAGTGACCATGACAAACGAACTTCACTTCATGTGGTCAACGTTGAAAACGCATAACACGAGTCACAAATGGTCAGAGGGGGAAACAATAGGTTGGGAACACTAGTTATCAACTAGGAAGTACAAAGACATTCAACAAGCAGTGGCACGGTATGGCTAGCGTGCACAGTGACCAACCAAAGGATGCATACGTCACTGACTATGACCGAATAAGTCCACTATGTGTGGTCAACATTGACAACTCATAACACGAGTCACAAATGGTCAGAGGGAGAGACAATGGTTTGGGAAGCCTATGTATTGACTAGAAATTCAATACGTAGAGGTACGGTGTGGCTAATATGGACTCAAAACAACCAAACTAGGCATATGTCACTGATCATGATCACAGGATTTCAATATGGGTGGTCGACGTTGACCAACCATAACACGAGTCACAAACGGTCAGGAAAGGAAACAATGCTATGGTCAGTGTGCATGCACAATGACCGACCAAAGTAGGCATATGTACTGCCTTTGACCAAAGAAATCCGCTGTGTGTGGTCAACGCTGACAACTCATAATACGAGTCACAAATGGTCAGAGGGGGCAACAATAGGTTGGGAACACTAGTTATCAACTAGGAAGTACAAAGACCTTTAACAAGCAGTGGCACGGTATGGCTAGCGTGCACAGTGACCAACCAAAGGATGCATACGTCACTGACTACGACCGAATAAGTCCACTATGTGTGGTCAACATTGACAACTCATAACACGAGTCACAAATGGTCAGAGGGAGAGACAATGGTTTGGGAAGCCTATGTATTGACTAGAAATTCAATACGTAGAGGTACGGTGTGGCTAATATGGACTCAAAACAACCAAACTAGGCATATGTCACTGATCATGATCACAGGATTTCAATATGGGTGGTCAACGTTGACCAACCATAACACGAGTCACAAACGGTCAGGAAAGGAAACAATGCTATGGTCAGTGTGCATGCACAATGACCGACCAAAGTAGGCATATGTACTGCCTTTGACCAAAGAAATCCGCTGTGTGTGGTCAATGTTGACAACTCATAATACGAGTCACAAATGGTCAGAGGGGGAAACAATGGGTTGGGAATACCAAGTGTCACATAGCAAGCACAAGGGGCTTCAATACGGTGTGGCACAGTGTGGAGACAATGCACAATGACCAACCAAGGTAGGCATATGTCACTGACCACGACCAAATAATGTCACTATGTGTGGTAAACTTTGACAACATACAACACGAGTCACAAATGGCCAGGGTGGAAGGCAATGGTTTGTGAATACTAGTTATCTACTAGCAAGTACAAATACCTTCAATATGTAGTGGCACAATGTGGCTTCAATGCACAGTGACCAACCAAAGTAGGCATATGTCACTGACCATGACGAAAGAATTTCACTTCGTGTCGTAAACGTTGAAAACGCATAACACGAGTCACAAATGGTCAGAGGGGAAAACAATGGGTTGGGAACACTAGTTATCAACTAGGAAGTACAAAGACCTTTAACAAGCAGTGGCACGGTATGGCTAGCTTGCACAGTGACCAACCAAAGGATGCATACGTCACTGAGTATGACCGAATAAGTACACTATGTGTGGTCAACATTGACAACTCATAACACGAGTCACAAATGGTCAGAGGGAGAGACAATGGTTTTGGAAACCTATGTATTGACCATAAAGGACAAAGAACTTCAATACGTAGTGGCACTGTGTGGCTAATATGCACACCAAACAACCAAACTAGGCATATGTCACTGATCATGCCCACATAACTTCAATATGGGTGGTCAACGTTGACCAACCATAACACGAGTCATAAACGGTCAGGAGAGGAAACAATGCTATGGGAATATCGGTTCTCAGCTACCACGTAGAACGACCTTCAGTCAGTAGTAGCACGGTGTGGCTACCATGCACAATGACCGACCAAAGAAAGTATATGTACTGCCTTTGAACAAAGAAATCAGCTGTGTGTGGTCAACGTTGACAACTCATAATACAAGTCACAAATGGTCAAAGGGGGAAACAATGGCTTGGGAACACCAAGTATCACATAGCAAGCACAAGGGGCTTCAATACATTGTGGCACAGTGTGGAGACCATGCACGATGACCAACCAAAGTAGGCATATGTCATTGACCATGACCAAATAATGTCAAGATGTGTGGTAAACTTTGACAACTCACAACACGAGTCACAAATGGTCAGGGTGGAAGGTAATGGTTTGTGAATACTAGTTATCGACCAGCAAGTACAAATACATTTAATATGTAGTGACACAATGTGGCTTCAATGCACAGTGACCAACCAAAGTATGCATATGTCACAAACCATGACAAACAAATTTCACTTCATGTGGTCAACGTTGAAAACGCATAACACGAGTCACAAATGGTCAGAGGGGAAAACAATGGATTGGGAAGCCTATGTATTGGCTAGAAAGCACAAAAAACTTCAATACGTAGTGGCACGGTGTGGCTAATATGCACACCAAACAATCAAACTAGGCATATGTCACTGATCATGACCAGAGAATTTCAATATAGGTGGTCAACGTTGACCAACCATAACACGAGTCACAAACGGTCAGGACAGGAAACAATGCTATGAGAATATCAGTTCTCAACAACCAAGTACAACGACCTTCAGTCAGTAGTAGCACGGTGTGGCTACCATGCACAATGCCCCGACCAAAGTAGGCATATGTACTGCCTTTGACCAAAGGAATCCGCGGTGTGTGGTCCACATTGACAACTCATAATACGAGTCACAAATGGTCAGGGTGGAAGGTAATGGTTTGTGAATACTAGTTATCTACTAGCAAGTACAAATACCTTCAATATGTAGTGGCAGAATGTGGATTCAATGCACAGTGACCAACCAAAGTATGCATATGTCACTGACCATGACAAACGAATTTCACTTCATGTGGTCAACGTTGAAAACGCATAACACGAGTCACAAATGATCAGAGGGGAAAACAATGGATTGGGAAGCCTATGTATTGGCTAGAAAGGACAAATGACTTCAATACGTAGTGGCACGGTTTGGCAAATATGCACACCAAACAATCAAACTAGGCATATGTCACTGATGATGACCACAGAATTTCAATATGGGTGGTCAACGTTTACCAACCATAACACGAGTCACAAATGGTCAGGAGAGGAAACAATGCTATGAGAATATCGGTTCTCAACTACCACGTACAACGACCTTCAGTCAGTAGTAGCACGGTGTGGCTACCATGCACAATGCCCCGACCAAAGTAGGCATATGTACTGCCTTTGACCAAAGAAATCCGCGGTGTGTGGTCCACATTGACAACTCATAATACGAGACACAAATGGTCAGAGGGGGAAACAATGGTTTCGGAACACCACGAATCACATAGCAAGTACAAGGGGCTTCAAGACGTTGTGGCACGGTGTGGAGACCATGCAAGATGACCAACCAAAGTAGGCATACGTCACTGACCATGACCAAATAATGTCACCAAGTGTGGTAAACTTTGACAACTCACAACACGAGTCACAAATGGTCAGGGTGGAAGGTAATGGTTTGTGAATACTAGTTATCTACTAGCAAGTACAAATACCTTCAATATGTAGTGGCAGAATGTGGCTTCAATGCACAGTGACCAACCAAAGTATGCACATGTCACTGACCATGACAAACGAATTTCACTTCATGTGGTCAACGCTGAAAACGCATAACACGAGTCACAAATGGTCAGAGGGGGAAACAATAGGTTGGGAACACTAGTTATCAACTAGGAAGTACAAAGACCTTCAACAAGCAGTGGCACGGTATGGCTAGCGTACACAGTGACCAACCAAAGGATGCATGCGTCACTGACTACGACTGAATAAGTCCACTATGTGTGGTCAACATTGACAACTCATAACACGAGTCACAAATGGTCAGAGGGAGAGACAATGGTTTGGGAAGCCTATGTATTGACTATAAAGGACAAATAACTTCAATACGTAGTGGCACGGTGTGGCTAATATGCACACCAAACAACCAAACTGGGCATATGTCACTTATCATGACCACAGAATTTCAATATGGGTGGTCAACGTTGACCAACCATAACACGAGTCACAAACGGTCAGGACAATAAACAATGCTATGGGAATATCGGTTTTCAACTACCAAGTACAATGACCTTCAGTCAGTAGTAGCACAATGTGTCTACCATGCACAATGACCGACGAGAGTAGGCATATGTACTGCCTTTGACCAAAGAAATCCGCTGTGTGTGGTCAACGTTGACAACTCATAATACGAGTCACAAATGTTCAGAGGGGGAAACAATGGTTTGGGAATACCAAGTACCACATAGCAAGCACAAGGGGCTTCAATACGTTGTGGCACAGTGTGGAGTCTATGCACGATGACCAACCAAAGTAGGCATATGTCACTGACCATGACCAAATAATGTCACTATGTGTGGTTAACTTTGACAGCTTACAACACGAGTCACAAATGGTCAGGGTGGAAGGTAATGGTTTGTGAATACTAGTTATCTACTAGCAAGTACAAATACCTTCAATATGTAGTGGCAGAATGTGGCTTCAATGCACAGTGACCAACCAAAGTATGCATATGTCATTGACCATGACGAAAGAATTTCACTTCATGTGGTCAATGTGGAAAACGCATAACACGAGTCACAAATGGTCAGAGGGGAATACAATGGGTTGGGACCACTAGTTATGAACTAGGAAGTACAAAGACCTTTGACAAGCAGTGGCACGGTATGGCTAGCGTGCACAGTGACCAACCAAATGACGCATATGTCACTGACTACGACCGAATAAGTCCACTATGTGTGCTCAACATTGACAACTCATAACACGAGTCACAAATGGTCAGAGGGAGAGACAATGGTTTGGGAAGCCTATGTATTGACTAGAAAGGACAAATAACTTCAATACGTAGTGGCACGGTGTTGCTAACATGCACACCAAACAACCAAACTACGCACATGTCACTGATCATGACCTCAGAATTTCAATATGGGTGGTCAACGTTGACCAACCATAACACGAGTCACAAACGGTCAGGACAGGAAACAATGCTATGGGAATATCGGCTCTCAACTACCAAGTACAACGCCCTTCAGTCAGTAGTAGCACGGTATGTCTACCATGCACAATGACCGACCAAAGTAGGCATATGTACTGCCTTTGACCAAAGAAATCCACAGTGTGTGGTCAATGTTGACAACTCATAATACGAGTCACAAATGGTCAGAGGGGGAAACAATGGTTTGGGAATACCAAGTATCACATAGCAAGCACAAGGGGCTTCAATACGTTGTGCCACAGTGTGGAGACCATGCACGATGACCAACCAAAGTAGGCATATGTCACTGACCATGACCAAATAATGTCACTATGTGTGGTAAACTTTGACAACTTACAACACGAGTCACAAATGGTCAGGGTGGAAGGTAATGGTTTGTGAATACTAGTTATCTACTAACAAGTACAAATACCTTCAATATGTAGTGGCACAATGTGGCTTTAATGCACAGTGACCAACGACAGTATGCATATGTCACTGACCATGACGAAAGAATTTCACTTCATGTGGTAAACATTGAAAACGCAGAACACGAGTCACAAATGGTCAGAGGGGAAAACAATGGGTTGGGAACACTAGTTATCGACTAGGAAGTACAAAGACCTTCAACAAGCAGTGGCACGGTATGGCTAGCGTGCATAGTGACCAACCAAAGGATGCATACGTCACTCAGTACGACGGAATAAGTCTACTATGTGTGGTCAACATTGACAACTCATAACACGAGTCACAAATGGTCAGAGGGAGAAACAATGGTTTGGGAAGCCTATGTATTGACCAGAAAGAACAAAGAACTTCAATACAAAGTGGCACGGTGTGGCTAATATGCACACCAAACAACCAAACTAGGCATATGTCACTGATCATGCCCACATAATTTCAATATGGGTGGTCAACGTTGACCAACCATAACACGAGACACAAACGGTCAGGACAGGAAACAATGCTATGGGAATATTGGTTCTCAACTACCAGGTAAAGCGACCTTCAGTCAGTAATAGCACGGTATAGCTACCATGCACAATGACCGACCAAAGTAGGCATATGTACTGCCTTTGACCAAAGAAATCCGCTGTGTGTGGTCAACGTTGACAACTCATAATACGAGTCACAAATGGTCAGAGGGGGAAACAATGGTTTGGGAATACCAAGTATCACATAGCAAGCACAAGGGGCTTCAATACGTTGTGGCACAGTGTGGAGACCATGCACGATGACCAACCAAAGTAGGAATATGTCACTGACCATGACCAAACAATGTCACTATGTGTGGTAAACTTTGACAACTTACAACACGAGTCACAAATGGTTAGGGTGGAAGGTAATGGTTTGTGAATACTAGTTATCTACTAGCAAGTACAAATACCTTCAATATGTAGTGGCACAAAGTGGCTTCAATGCACAGTGACCAACCAAAGAATGCATATGTCACTGACCATGACGAAAGAATTTCACTTCATGTGGTCAACGTTGAAAACGCATAACACGAGTCACAAATGGTCAAAGGGGAGAACAATGGGTTGGGAACACTAGTTATCAACTAGGAAGTACAAAGACCTTCAACAAGTAGTGGCACGGTATGGCTAGCGTGCACAGTGACCAACCAAAGGATGCATACGTCACGGACTACGACCGAATAAGTCCACTATGTGTGGTCAACATTGATAACTGATAACACGAGTCACAAATGGTCAGAGGTAGAGACAATGGTTTGGGAAGCCTATGTATTGACTAGAAAAGACAAAGAATTTCAATACGTAGTGGCACGGTGTGGCTAATATGCACACTAAACAACCAAAATAGGCATATGTCACTGATCATGACCACAGAATTTCAATATGGGTGGTCAACGTTGACCAACCATAACACGACTCACAAACGGTCAGGACAGGAAACAATGCTATGGGAATATTGGTTATCAACTACCAAGTACAACGACCTTCAGTCAGTAGTAGCACGGTATGTCTACCATGCACAATGACCGACCAAAGTAGGCATATGTACTGCCTTTGACCAAAGAAATCCGCCGTGTGTGGTCCATGTTGACAACTCATAATACGACTCACAAATGGTCAGAAGGGGAAACAATGGTTTGGGAACACCACGTATCACATAGCAAGCACAAGGGGCTTCAATACGTCGTGGCACGATGTGGAGACCATGCACGATGACCAACCAAAGTAGGCATATGTCACTGACCATGACCAAATAATATCACTATGTGTGGTAAACTTTGACAACTCACAACACGAGTCACAAATGGTCAGGGTGGAAGGTAATGGTTTGTGAATACTAGTTATCTACTAGCAAGTACAAGTACATTCAATATGTAGTGGCACAATTTGGCTTCAATGCACAGTGACCAACCAAAGTATGCATATGTCACTAACCATGACGAAAAAATTTCACTTCATGTGGTCAACGTTGAAAACACATAACACGAGTCACAAATGGTCAGAGGGGAAAACAATGGATTGGGAAGCCTATGTATTGGCTAGAAAGGACAAAGAACTTGAATACGTAGTGGCACGGTGTGGCAAATATGCACACCAAACAATCAAACTAGGCATATGTCACTGATCATGACCAGAGAATTTCAATATTGGTGGTCAACGTTGACCAACCATAACACGAGTCACAAACGGTCAGGACAGGAAACAATGCTTTGAGAATATCGGTTCTCAACAACCAAGTACAACGACCTTCAGTCAGTAGTAGCACGGTGTGGCTACCATGCACAATGACCGACCAAAGTAGGCATATGTACTGCCTTTGACCAAAGAAATCCGCTGTGTGTGGTCCATGTTGACAACTCATAATACGAGTCACAAATGGTCAGAGGGGGAAACAATGGTTTGGGAACACCGCGTATCACATAGCAAGCACAAGGGGCTTCAATACGTTGTGGAACGGTGTGGAGACCATGCACGATGACCAACCAAAGTAGGCATATGTCACTGACCATGACCAAATAATGTCACTAAGTGTGGTAAACTTTGACAACTCACAACGCGAGTCACAAATGGTCAGAGTGGAAGGTAATGGTTTTTGAATACTAGTTATCTACTAGCAAGTACAAATACCTTCAATATGTAGTGGCACAATGTGGCTTCAATGCACAGTGACCAACCAAAGTATGCATATGTCACTGACCATGACCAAATAATGTCACTAAGTGTGGTAAACTTTGACAACTCACAACGCGAGTTACAAATGGTCAGAGTGGAAGGTAATGGTTTTTGAATACTAGTTATCTACTAGCAAGTACAAATACCTTCAATATGTAGTGGCACAATGTGGCTTCAATGCACAGTGACCAACCAAAGTATGCATATGTCACTAACCATGACAAACAAATTTCACTGCATGTGGTCAACATTGAAAACACATAACATGAGTCACAATTGGTCAGAGGGGGAAACAATGGGTTGGGAACACTAGTTATCAACTAGGAAGTACAAACACCTTCAACAAGCAGTGGAACGGTATGGCTAGCGTGCACAGTGACCAACCAAAGGATGCATACGTCACTGACTACGACCGAATAAGTCCATTATGTGTGGTCAATATTGACAACTCATAACACGAGTCACAAACGGTCAGGACAGGAAACAATGCTATGGGAATATCGGTTCTCATCTGCCAAGTACAACGATCTTCATTCAGTAGTAGCACGGTGTGTCTACCATGTATAATGACCGATTAGAGTAGGCATATGTACTGCCTTTGACCAAAGAAATCCGCTGTGTGTGGTCAACGTTGAAAACTCATAATACGAGTCACAAATTGTCAGAGTGGGAAACAATGGGTTGGGAACACCAAGTATCACATAGCAAGCATAAGGGGCTTCAATACATTGTGGCACGGTGTGGAGACCATGCACGATGACCAACCAAAGTAGGCATATGTCATTGACCATGACCAAATAATGTCACTAAGTGTGGTAAACTTCGACAACTCATAACAGGAGTCAAAAATGATCAGGGTGGAAGATCATGGTTTGTGCGTACTAGTTATTGACTAGCAAGTACAAATACCTTTAATATGTCGTGGCACAATGTGGCTTCAGTGTACAGTGACCAACCAAAGTATGCATATGTCACTAACCATGTCCAAAAAATTTCACTTCATGTGGTCAACGTTGAAAACACATAACACGAGTCACAAATGGTCAGAGGGAGAAACAATGGGTTGGGAACACTAGTTATCAACTAGCAAGTACAAACACCTTCAACAAGCAGTTGCACGGTATGGCTAGCGTGCATAGTGACCAGCCAAAGGATGCATAGGTCACTGACTTCGACCGAATAAGTCAACTATGTGTGGTCAATATTGACAACTCATAACACCAGTCCCAATGGTCAGAGGGAGAGACAATGGTTTGGGAAGCATATGTATTGACTAGAAAGGACAAAGAACTTCAATACGTAGTGGCACGGTGTGGCTAATATGCACACCAAACAATCAAACTAGGCATATGTCACTGATCATGACCACGGAATTTCAAAATGGGTGGTTAACGTTGACCAACCATAACACGAGTCACAAACGGTAAGGAGAGGAAACAATGATATGAGAATATTGGTTCTCAACTACCAAGTACAATTACCTTCAGTCAGTAGTAGCACGGTGTGCCTACCATGCACAATGACCGACCAAAGTACGCATGTGTACTGCCTTTGACCAGAGAAATCCGCTTTGTGTGGTCAACGTTTACAACTCATAATACGAGTCACAAGTGGTCAGAGGGGGAAACAATGGTTTGGGAATATTTGGTATCGACTAGCAAGTACATATACCTTCGATAACTGGTGGCACGGTATGGCTACCATGCACAATGACCAACCAAAATATTCATGTGTCATTAAATATCATAAAAAGAGTTTCACTGTGTCTTGTCAACTTTCCTTCTTATGGCTGGTCAATCGCAGCAATGGTTGAGAGGTTATTCAAGCTCGAAGTTGCATAATTCAAAACGTAGTTTGCGTCAATTGTTTATGAATAAACTGAATTTATTATCATTCATATTTTTGAAAACTACCATATAATCTTACACCCCCTTATTTCATGCCCTTTGCCCATAGGCACCCTTATAATGTCATTTGGACAACATTTGAACACCATGTGAGTTGGCTTAGTGCTTATATAGTTAGATTCTGGAGCGATATGTCCTGGTTTTGAATCCTTGTACGCGCAATTTAGAATAGGCTTACAACCTGGGGGGGGGGCGGCCGTGTTGTGCTACCTCAACTATACCTTTGAGCCTAAGCCGTGGGGGGTAGGGGGGGGGGG
>SZWC01007778.1:62188-73106 GCA_023375785.1 Penium margaritaceum | reverse complement strand
GAGTCACAAATGGTCAGAGGGGAAAACAATGGGTTGGGAACACTAGTTATCAACTAGCAAGTACAAAGACCTTCAACAAGCAGTGGCACGGTATGGCTAGCGTGCACAGTGACCAACCAAAGGATGCATACGTCACTGACTACGACCGAATAAGTCCACTATGTGTGGTCAACATTGACAACTCATAACACGAGTCACAAATGGTCAGAGGGAGAGACAATGGTTTGGTAAGCCTATGTATTGGCTAGAAAGGACAAAGAACTTCAATACGTAGTGGCACGGTGTGGCTAATATGCACACCAAACAATCAAACCAGGCATATGTCATTTATCATGACCACATAATTTCAATATGTGTGGTCAACGTTGACCAACCATAACACGAGTCACAAACGGTCAGGAGAGGAAACAATGCTATGAGAATATCGGTTCTCAACTACCAAGTAGAACGACCTTCAGTCAGTAGTAGTACGGTGTGGCTACCATGCACAACGACCGACCAAAGTAGGCATATATACTGCCTTTGACCAAAGATATCCGCTGTGTGTAGTCAACGTTGACAACTCATAATACAAGTCACAAATGGTCAGAGGGGGAACCAATGGTTTGGGAACATCAAGTATCACATAGCAAGAACAAGGGTTTCAATACGTTATGGCACAGTGTTGAGACCATGCATGATGACCAACCAAAGTAGGCATGTGTCACTGACCATGGCCAAATAATGTCTCTAAGTGTGGTAATATTTGACAACTCACAACACGAGTCACAAATGGTCAGGCTGGAAGGCAATGGTTTGTGAATACTAGTTATCTACTAGCAGGTACAAATACCTTCAATATGTAGTGGCACAATGTGGCTTCAATGCACAGTGACCAACCAGAGTATGCATATATCACTGACCATGACGAAATAATTTCACTTCATGTGGTCAACGTTGAAAACGCATAACACGAGTCACAAAGGGTTAGAGGGGAAAACAATGTGTTGGGAACACTAGTTATCAACTAGGAAGTACAAAGACCTTCGACAAGCAATGGCACGGTATGGCTAGCGTGCACAGTGACCAACCAAAGGATGCATGCGTCACTGACTACGACCGAATAAGTCCACTATGTGTGGTCAACATTGACAACTCATAACACGAGTCACAAACTGTCAGGACAGGAAACAATGCTATGGGAATATCGGTTCTCAACTGCCAAGTACAACGACCTTCATTCAGTAGTAGCACGGTGTGGCTACCATGTACAATGACCGACCAATGTAGGCATATGTACTGCCTTTCACCAAAGAAATCCGCTGTGTGTGGTCAACGTTGACAACTCATAATACGAGTCACAAATTGTCAGAGGGGGAAACAATGGGTTGGGAACACCAAGTATCACATAGCAAGCACAATGGGCTTCAATACGTTGTGGCACGGTGTGGAGACCATGCACGATGACCAACCAAAGTAGGCATACGTCTCTGACCATGACCAAATAATGTCACTAAGTGTGGTAAACTTTGACAACTCAGAACACGAGTCACAAATGGTCAGGGTGGAAGATCATGGTTTGAGCATACGAGTTATTGACTAGCAAGTACAAATACCTTCAATATGTCGTGGAACAATGTGGCTTCAATGCACAGTGACCAACCAAAGCATGCATATGTCACTAACCATGACCATCAAATTTCATTTCATGTGGTCAACGTTGAAAACACATAATACGAGTCACAAATGGTCAGAGGGGAAATCAATGGGTGGGGAACACTAGTTATCAACTAGCAAGTACAAACACCTTAAACAAGCAGTGGCACGGTATGGCTAGCGTGCACAGTGACCAACCAAAGGATGCATACGTCACTGACTACGACAGAATAAGTCAACTATGTGTGGTCAATATTGACAACTCATAACGCCAGTCCCAAATGGTCAGAGGGAGAGACAATGGTTTGGAAAGCATATGTATTGACTATAAAGGACAAAGAACTTCAATACGCAGTGGCACGAAGTTGCTAATATGCACACCAAACAATCAAACTAAGCATATGTCACTGATCATGACCACATAATTTCAAAATGGGTGGTTAACGTTGACCAACCATAACACGAGTCACAAACGGTAAGGAGAGGAAACAGTGCTATGAGAATATTGGTTCTCAACTACCAAGTACAATTACCTTCAGTCAGTAGTAGCACGGTGTGCCTACCATGCACAATGACCGACCAAAGTAGGCATATGTACTGCCTTTGACCAGAGAAATCCGCTGTGTGTGGTCAATGTTTACAACTCATAATACGAGTCACAAGTGGTCAGAGGGTGAAACAATGGTTTGGGAATACTTGGTATCGACTAGCAAATACATATACCTTCTAGAAGTGGTGGCACGGTATGGCTACCATGCACAATGACCAACCAAAATATTCGTGTGTCATTGAATATCATAAAAAGAGTTTTACCGTGTCTTGTCAACTTTCCTTCTTACGGCTGGTCAATCGAAGCAATGGTTGAAAGGTTATTCAAGCTCGAAGTTGCATAATTCAAAACTTAGTCTGCGTCAATTGTTTATGAATAATCTGAATTTATTATCATTCATACTTTTGAAAACTACCCTATAATCTTACACCCCCTTGTTTCATGCCCTTTACCCATAGGCACCCTTATAATGTCATTTGGACAACATATGAACACCATGTGAGTTGGCTTAGTGCTTATATAGTTAGATTCTGGAGCGATAGGTCCTGGGTTTGAATCCTCGTACGCGCAATATAGAATAGGCTCGCGACCTGGGGGGGGGGGNGTGCAAATACTTTCAACATGTAGTGGAACGGTGTGGCTACCATGTACAATGACCAACCAGGTTAGGCATGTGCCACTTACCATGACCAAATAATTTTCCGATGTGTGGTCAACGTTGACAACCCATAATATGGGTCACGAATTGTCAGAGGGGGAAACAATGGGTTGGGAACACCAAGTATCACATAGCAAGCACAAGGGGCTTCAATACGTTGTGGCACGGTATGGAGACCATGCACGATGACCAACCAAAGTAGGCATATACCACTGACCATGACCAAATAATGTGACTAAGTGTGGTAAACTTTGACAACTCATAACACGAGTCACGAATGGTCAGGGTGGAAGATCATAGTTTGTGCATACTAGTTATTGACTAGCAAGTACAAATACCTTCAATATGTTGTGGCACAATGTGGCTTCAATGAACAGTGACCAACCAAAGTATGCATATGTCACTAACCATGACCAACAAATTTCACTTCATGTGGTCAACGTTGAAAACACATAACACGAGTCACAAATGGTCAGAGGGGAAATCAATGGATTGGGAACACTAGTTATCAACTAGAAAGTACAAAGACCTTCAACAAGCAGTGGCACGGTATGGCTAGCGTGCATAGTGACCAACCAAAGGATGCATTCGTCACTGACTTCGACCGAATAAGTCCACTATGTGTGGTCAACATTGACAACTCATAACACGAGTCACAAATGGTCAGAGGGAGAGACAATGGTTTGGTAAGCCTATGTATTGGTTAAAAAGGACAAAGAAATTCAATACGCAGTGGCACGGTGTGGCTAATATGCACACAAAACAATCAAACCAGGCATATATCACTGATCATGACCACAGAATTTCAATATGTATGGTCAACGTTGACCAACCATAACACCAGTCACAAACAGTCAGGAGAGGAAACAATGATATGAGAATATCGGTTCTCAACTACCAAGAAGAACAACCTTCAGTCAGTAGTAGCACGGTGTGGCTACCATGCTCAATAACTAACCAAAGTAGGCATATGTACTGCTTTTGACCAAAGAAATCCGTTGTGTGTGGTCAACGTTGACAACTCATAATACGAGTCACAAATGGTCAGAGGGGGAAACAATGGTTTGGGAACATCAAGTATCACATAGCAAGCACAAGGGGCTTCAATACGTTGTGGCACAGTGTGGAGACCATGCATGATGACCAACCAAAGTAGGCACATGTCACTGATCATGACCAAATAATGTCACTAAGTGTGGTAAACTTTGACAACTCACAACACGAGTCACAAATGGTCAGGGTGGAAGGTAATGGGTTGTGAATAATAGTTATCTACTAGCAGGTACAAATACCTTCAAAATGTAGTGGCACAATGTGGCTTCAATGCACAGTGAACAACCAACGTATGCATATGTCACTAACCATGACGAACAAATTTCAATTCATGTGGTCAACGTTGAAAACGCATAACACAAGTCAGAAATGGTCAGAGGGGAAAACAATGGATTGGGAAGCCTATGTGTTGGCTAGAAAGGACAAATAACTTCAATACGTAGTGGCACGGTGTGGCTAATATGCACACCAAACAACCAAACTAGGCATATGTCACTGATCATGACCACAGAATTTCAATATGGGTGGTCAACGTTTACCAACCATAACACGAGTCACAAGCGGTCAGGATAGGAAACAATGCTATGAGAATAACGGTTCTCAACTACCACGTACAACGACCTTGAGTCAGTAGTAGCACGGTGTGGCTACCATGCACAATGCCCTGACCAAAGTAGGCATATGTACTGCCTTTGACCAAAGAAATCCGCTGTGTGTGGTCCACGTTGACAACTCATAATACGAGTCACAAATTGTCAGAGGGGGAAACATTGGTTTGGGAACACCACGAATCACATAGCAAGTACAAGGGGCTTCAATACGTTGTGGCACGGTGTGGAGACCATGCACGATGACCAACCAAAGTAGGCATACGTCACTGACCATGACCAAATAATGTCACCAGGTGTGGTAAACTTTGACAACTCACAACACGAGTCACAAATGGTCAGGGTGGAAGGTAATGGTTTGTGAATACTAGTTATCTACTAGCAAGTACAAATACCTTCAATATGCAGTGGCAGAATGTGGCTTCAATGCACAGTGACCAACCAAAGTATGCATATGTCACTGACCATGACAAACAAATTTCACTTCATGTGGTTAACGTTGGAAACGCATAACACGAGTCACAAATGGTCAGAGGGGAAAACAATGGGTTGGGAACACTAGTTATCAACTAGGAAGTACAAAGACCTTCAACAAGCAGTGGCACGGTATGGCTAGCGTGCATAGTGACCAACCAAAGGATGCATACGTCACTGACTACGACCGAATAAGTCCACTATGTGTGGTCAACATTGACAACTCATAACACGAGTCACAAATGGTCGAAAAGAGACAATGGTTTTGGAAGCCTATGTATTGACTAGAAAGGACAAAGAACTTCAATACGTAGTGGCACGGTGTGGCTAATATGCACACCAAACAAGCAAACTAGGCATATGTCACTGATCATGACCACAGAATTTCAATATAGGTGGTCAACGTTGACCAACCATAACACGAGTCACAAACGGTCAAGAGAGGAAACAATGCTATGGGAATATTGGTTCTCAACTACCACGTACAACGACCTTCAGTCAGTAGTGGCACGGGGTGGCTACCATGCACAATGACCGACCAAAGAAGGCATATGTACAAACTTTAACCAAAGAAATCCGCTGTGTGTGGTCCACGTTGACAACTCATAATACGAGTCACAAATGGTCAGAGGGAGAAACAATGGTTTGAGAACACCACGTATCACATAGCAAGCACAAGGGGCTCCAATATGTCGTGGCACGGTTTGGAGACCATGCACGATGACCAACCAAAGTAGGCATATGTCACTGACCATGACCAAATAATGTCACTAAGTGTGGTAAACTTTGACAACTCACAACGCGAGTCACAAATGGTCAGGGTGGAAGGTAATGGTTTCTGAATACTAGTTATCTACTAGCAAGTACAAATACCTTCAATATGTAGTGGCACGATGTGGCTTCAATGCACAGTGACCAACCAAAGTATGCATATGTCACTGACCATGACAAAAGAATTTCACTTCATGTGGTCAACATTGAAAACGCATAACACAAGTCACAAATGGTTAGAGGGGAAAACAATAGGTTGGGAACACTAGTTATCAACTAGGAAGTACAAAGACCTTCAACAAGCAGTGGCACATTATGGCTAGCGTGCACAGTGACCAACCAAAGGATGCATATGTCATTGACTACGACCGAATAAGTCCACTATGTGTGGTCAACATTGACAAATCATAACACGAGTCAAAAACGGTCAGGACAGGAAACAATGCTATGGGAATATCGGTTCTCAACTGCCAAGTACAACGACCTTCATTCAGTAGTAGCACGGTGTGGCTACCATGTACAATGACCGACCAAAGTAGGCATATGTACTGCCTTCGACCAAAGAAATCAGCTGTGTGTGGTCAATGTTGACAACTCATAATACGAGTCACAAATTGTCAGAGGGGGAGACAATCGTTTGGGAATACCAAATATCACATAGCAAGCACAAGGGGCTTCAATACGTTGTGGCACAGTGTGGAGACCATGCACGATGACCAACCAAAGTAGGCATATGTTGCTCACCATGACCAAATAATGTCACTATGTGTGGTAAAATTTGATAACTCACAACACGAGTCACAAATGGTCAGGGTGGAAGGTAATGGTTTGTGAATACTAGTTATCTTCTAGCAAGTACAAAAAATATTCAATATGTAGTGGCACAATGTGGCTTCAATGCACAGTGACCAACCAAAGTATGCATATGTCACTGACGAAGACAAAGGAATTTCACTTCATGTGGTAAACGTTGAAAACGCATAACACGAGTCACAAATGGTTAGAGGGGAAAGCAATGGGTTGGGAACACTAATTATCAACTAGGAAGTACAAAAACCTTCAACAAGCAGTGGCACGGTAAGGCTCGCATGCAGAGTGACCAACCAAATGATGCATACGTCACTGAGTACGACCGAATGAGTCCACTATGTGTGGTCAACATTGAAAACTCATAACACGAGTCACAAATGGTCAGAGGGAGAGACGATGGTTTTGGAAGCCTATGTATTGACCAGAAAGGACAAAGAACATCAATACGTAGTGGCACGGTGTGGCTAATATGCACACCAAACAACCAAACTAGGCATATGTCACTGATCATGACCAGAGAATTTCAATATAGGTGGTCAACGTTGACCAACCATAACACGAGTCACAAACAGTCAAGAGAGGAAACAATGCTATGGGAATATTGGTTCTCAACTACCACATACAACGACATTCAGTCAGTAGTAGCACGTGGTGGCTACCTTGCACAATGATGGACCAAAGAAGGCATATGTACTAACTTTGACCAAAGAAATCCGCTGTGTGTGGTCCACATTGACAACTCATGATACGAGTCACAAATGGTCAGAGGGAGAAACAATGGTTTGGGAACACCACGTATCACATAGAAAGCACAAGGGGCTTCAATATGTCGTGGCACGGTGTGGAGACCATGCACGATGACCAACCAAAGTAGGCATATGTCACTGACCATGACCAAATAATGTCACTAAGTGTGGTAAACTTTGACAACTCACAACGCAAGTCACAAATGGTCAGGGTGGAAGGTAATGGTTTTTGAATACTAGTTATCTACTAGCAAGTACAAATACCTTCAATATGTAGTGGCACGACGTGGCTTCAATGCACAGTGACCAACCAAAGTATGCATATGTCACTGACCATGACAAAAGAATTTCACTTCATGTGGTCAACGTTGAAAACGCATAACACGAGTCACAAATGGTTAGAGGGGAAAACAATAGGTTGGGAACACTAGTTATCGACTAGGAAGTACAAAGACCTTTGACAAGCAGTGGCACAGTATGGCTAGCGTGCACAGTTACCAACCAAAGGATGCATACGTCACTGACTACGACCGAATAAGTCCACTATGTGTGGTCAACATTGACAACTCATAACACGAGTCAAAAACAGTCAGGACAGGAAACAATGCTATGGGAATATCGGTTCTCAACTGCCAAGTACAACGACCTTCATTCAGTAGTAGCACGGTGTGGCTACCATGTACAATGACCGACCAAAGTAGGCATATGTACGGCCTTCGACCAAAGAAATCCGCTGTTTGTGGTCAACGTTGACAACTCATAATACGAGTCACAAATAGTCAGAGGGGGAATCAATGGGTTGGGAACACCAAGTATCATATAGCAAGCACAAGGGGCTTCAATACGTTGTGGCACGGTGTGGAGACCATGCACGATGACCAACCAAAGTAGGCATATGTCATTGACCATGACCAAATAATGTCACTAAGTGTGGTAAACTTTGACAACTCATAACACGAGTCACAAATGGTCAGGGTGGAAGATCATTGTTTTTGCATACTAGTTATTGACTAGCAAGTACAAATAGCTTCAATATGTCGTGGCACAATGTGGCTTCAATGCACAGTGACCAACCAAAGTATGCATATGTCACTAACCATGACCAACAAATTTCACTTCATGTGGTCAACGTTCAAAACACATAACACGAGTCACAAATGGTCAGAGGGAAAAGCAATGGGTTGGGAACACTAGTTATCAACTAGCAAGTACAAACACCTTCAACAAGCAGTGGCACGGTATGGCTAGCGTGCACAGTGACCAACCAAAGGATGCATACGTCACTGACTATGACCGAATAAGTCCACTATGTGTGGTCAATATTGACAACTCATAACGCCAGTCCCAAATGGTCAGAGGGAGAGACAATGGTTTGGGAAGCATATGTATTGACTAGAAAGGACAAAGGACTTCACTACGTAGTGGCACAGTGTGGCTAACCTGCACACCAAACAATCAAACTAGGCATATGTCACTGTTCATGACCACTGAATTTCAAAATGGGTGGTCAACGTTGACCGACCATAACACGAGTCACAAACGGTAAGGAGAGGAAACAATGCTATGAGAATATTGGTTCTCAACTACCAGGTACAATTACCTTCAGTCAGTAGTAGCACGGTGTGCCTACCATGCATAATGACCGACCAAAGTAGGCATATGTACTGCCTTTGACCAGAGAAATCCGCTGTGTGTGGTCAACGTTTACAACTCATAATACGAGTCACAAGTGGTCAGAGGGGGAAACAATGGTTTGGGAATTCTTGGTATCGACTAGCAAGTACAAAGACCTTCGATAAGTGGTGGCACGGTATGGCTACCATGCACAATGACCAACCAAAATATTCGTGTGTCATTGAATATCATAAAAAGAGTCTCGCTGTGTCTTGTCAACTTTCCTTCTTACGGCTGGTCAATCGCAGCAATGGTTGAGAGGTTATTCAAGCTCAAAGATGCAAAATTCAAAACTTAGTCTGCGTCAATTGCTTATGAATAAACTGAATTTATTATCATTCATACTTTTGAAAACTACCTTATAATCTTACACCCCCTTATTTTATGCCCTTTACCCATAGGCACCCGTATAATGTCATTTGGACAACATATGAACATCATGTGGGTTGGCTTAGTGTTTATATAGTTAGATTCTTGAGCGATAGGTCCTGGGTTTGAATCCTCGTACGCGCAATATAGAATAGGCTCGCGACCTGGGGGGGGGCGGCTCTGTTGTGCTACTTCAACTCTACCTTCCAGCCTAAGCCGTGGGGGGGTAGGGGGGGTGTCATAATGCGGTCGCAAATCTGTCCTCCAGGTCGTCCACGGAACATCCCTCTAGGGGGGTGGGAGGGAGTATTCCAGTGAAGGCACCTACGCGTAGCAAATAAACAAAAACCGACCTGGTGTCAAAGGGAGAAACCTTTTGCTATTCATTGTATAGCAGGTGCAAATACTTTCAACATGTAGTGGAACGGTGTGGCTACCATGTACAATGACCAACCAGGTTAGGCATGTGCCACTTACCATTACCAAATAATTTTCCGATGTGTGGTCAACGTTGACAACCCATAATATGGGTCACGAATTGTCAGAGGGGGAAACAATGGGTTGGGAACACCAAGTATCACATAGCAAGCACAAGGGGCTTCAATACGTTGTGGCACGGTGTGGAGACCATGCACGATGACCAACCAAAGTAGGCATATGTCACTGACCATGACCAAATAATGTAACTAAGTGTGGTAAACTTTGACAACTCATAACACGAGTCACAAATGGTCAGGGTGGAAGATCATGGTTTGTTTATACTAGTTTTTTACTAGCAAGTACAAATACCTTCAATATGTCGTGGCACAATGTGGCTTCAATGCACAGTGACTAACCAAAGTATGCATATGTCACTAACCATGACCAACAAATGTCACTTCATGTGGTCAACGTTGAAAACACATAGCAGGAGTCACAAATGGTCAGAGGGGAAAACAATGGGTTGGGAATACTTGTTGGAGTGATGCTCCTCACCATGGCAGGAGTGACTCCAAAAAGGAACACCGAAAAGACAAGCCTTAGTGGCTTAGTGGTTAATGGTGTCCACCTCTAGAGGCAAGGGCCCGGGTTCAAGTCCCACAAGATGGAATTATGCCCTGCCTCAAGGGGGGTGGAAAATAGATGCCAGGAAGCTAGCTCAACCTCTAGAGTTCCTCTTTAAGTTTCTAGAAGGCCAGGTGAGGGTCCATGAAGGTGGCACACCTTCTAGAAGGGCTGACTTATCCTACAAGGCATCTAGAGGTGTCTTGGTCTTCTGGACACCTTCCCTCCTACTAGAAGCAAGTTGAGGAATCTAGGAAGGGGCAGAAGCTTCTAGAGGAGGGAAGGGATGCCTTCCTAGGTGGGAAAAGGACAGCCTACCAAGGAGCACTCTAGAAGCCATAGAATCTGCTAGGAAGCTCCAAATCTGGCATGCTTTGGTGTTCTGGAAAACATAGATCAGTGGCTATAAAATGCCACTGCTTGTGAGCCTTGATCAAGTGTACATTCCCATTCAATTGAGGCCAAAACTATTGCCTCACTCTCTGACCAGATTTTGCCATCCTTGGAACCAGTTGCCTCCACAGTT
>SZWC01007778.1:36840-59657 GCA_023375785.1 Penium margaritaceum | reverse complement strand
TATGATGCCAACAAGGGAATTTGGACTGGGTTTGCACAAGCCTTCTTCACGCAAGAGGAGCCCCAATCTGTAAAGGAGGCACTGCAGCGGAAGGATGGGGCTGAGTGGGAGGGAGCAATAAAATCTGAGCTTGCCTCCCACGAGGAGAACGGCACTTGGGAGCTGGTTGACCGGCCAGAGGGCGAGAAAATCATCGGCTCCAAGTGGATCTTCCGGAAGAAGCTCACGAAGGAGGGGAAGGTGGAGCGGTACAAGGCACGGCTGGTGGCGAAAGGATATGCCCAGAGAAAAGGGGAGCACTACGACGAGACCTTTGCACCAGTTGCCAAGTTTGCCTCCATCCGTACTATCCTCTCGGTGGCAGCGGCACGCGACTACGAAATCCACCAAATGGACGTGAAAACCGCGTTCCTCAATGGCGACCTGGACAAGGAAGTCTACATGGAGGTGCCAGAGGGGGTGGATGTGCCGCAAGGGAAGGTGTGTCGGCTTCGCAAGGCGCTCTATGGACTGAAGCAAGCTCCGCTCATGTGGTACCTCAAGATGGATAGTTTCATGGGTGAGCTTGGCTTAAAGCGCTGCGAGGCTGATCACAGCGTGTACGTGCTTAATCAGCCAGGACTCCACCAAATTGTCGTACTCTACGTGGATGACCTCATCCTTGTGTCTTCGGATGAGGGGGAGCTCAAGAGCCTGAAGCAATAGCTTGGCGGCCGGTTCAAGATGACAGACATGGGCGAGCTTGAGTACTACCTGGGCATCGCCATCAAGAGGGACCGCAAAGCACGCACGCTGGAGATGGGTCAAGAAAAATATGTGCAGGAGGTGCTCCGCCGCTACAACATGGAGGAGTGCAAACCCATCGGCACACCTATGACAACGACATGTGAGCTGAGCTCGAGCATGGGCCCGAGAACGAAGGACGAGAAGGCGGAGATGGCTAGAGTACCATACCAGTCCGCAGTTGGCAGCATAATGTATGCCATGGTGGCGATGCGGCCTGACCTTGCCTTTGCTGAAGGACAAGTGAGCCGCTATGTTGCTGATCCGGGGCCGCTACATTGGCAAGCGGTGAAGAGAATCCTCCGCTATTTGAAGGCAACGACACATTCGCGACTTGTGTTTGGAGGGGGAGCGCAGACTGACTCNTCTGATGCTGACTGGGCAGGTGACGTTGATGACCGCAAGTCAACATCAGGCTATGTTTTTGTGCTTGGTGGCGCAGCGGTGTCTTGGGCAAGCCGGAAGCAGGACAGTGTGGCTCTATCCAGCACTGAGGCGGAGTATATTGCGCTCGCGGAAGCTGCAAAGGAGGCACTATGGCTGCGGCGATTGCTCAAGGAGATTGGGGTGCCGCAAAAGAAGCCAACAGCACTCAATGTTGACAACATGAGTGCCATCAGCCTGACCAAGAACCCTGTGCTACACCGGAGGACCAAGCACATAGAGATCCGGCATCATTTTGCACGAGACCTCGTTGCAAAGGGTGATGTGGTACTTGTGCACTGCGGCACAAAGCACATGCTTGCTGATGCCATGACAAAGGCGCAACCCAAGGACAGGCATGATGCTACTTGTATGGAGCTTGGGCTTTTCCAAGCCTCTTGAGTTGTAGGCTGAGCATGGACAACTGCCATGGGTGATGCGCAAGGGGGAGATTATTGGAGTGATGCTCCTCACCATGGCAGGAGTGACCCTAAAAAGGAACACCAAAAAGACAAGCCTTAGTGGCTTAGTGGTTAATGGTGTCCACCTCTAGAGGCAAGGGCCCGGGTTCAAGTCCCACAAGATGAAAGTATGCCCTGCCTCAAGGGAGGTGGAAAATAGATGCCAGGAAGCTAGCTCAACCTATAGAGTTCCTCTTTAAGTTTATAGAAGGCCAGGTGAGGGTACAGGAAGGTGGCACACCTTCTAGAAGAGCTGACTTGTCCTACAAGGCATCTAGAGGTGTCTTGGTCTTCTGGACACCTTCCCTCCTACTAGAAGCAAGTTGAGGAATCTAGGAAGGGGCAGAAGCTTCTAGAGGAGGGAAGGGATGCCTTCCTAGGTGGGAAAAGGACAGCCTACCAAGGAGCACTCTAGAAGCCATATAATCTGCTATGAAGCTTCAAATCTGGCATGCTTTGGTGTTCTGGAAAACATAGATCAGTGGCTATGAAATGCCACTGCTTGTGAGCCTTGATCAAGTGTACATTCCCATTCAATTGAGGCCAAAACTATTGCCTCACTCTCTGACCAGATTTTGCCATCCTTGGAACCAGTTGCCTCCACAGTTCCAGTCTCTCCAAAAACAGTTGGTGGTGTGAAACAGTCACTGCTAGGGACCCTCCAGGGTGCATACTCACCCTCAGGCCAACAATACTAGTTATCAACTAGCAAGTACAAAGGCCTTCAACAAGTAGTGGCACGGTATGGCTAGCGTGCACAGTGACCAACCAAAGGATGCATACGTCACTGACTACGACCGAATAAGTCCACTATGTGTGGTCAACATTGACAACTCATAACAAGAGTCACAAATGGTCAGAGGGAGAGACAATGGTTTGGTAAGCCTATGTATTGGCTAGAAAGGACAAAGAACTTCAATACATAGTGGCACGGTGTGGCTAATATGCACACCAAACAATCAAACCAGGCATATGTCACTGATCATGACCACAGAATTTCAATACGTGTGGTCAACGTTGACCAACCATAACACGAGTCACAAACGGTCAGGAGAGGAAACAATGCTATGAGAATATCGGTTCTCAACTACGAAGTAGAACAACCTTCAGTCAGTAGTAGCACGGTGTGGCTACCATGCACAATGCCCCGACCAAAGAAGGCATATGTTCTGCCTTTGACCAAAGAAATCCGATGTGTGTGGTCCACGTTGACAACTCATAATACGAGTCACAAATGGTCAGAGGGGGACACAATGGTTTGGGAATACCACGAATCACATAGCAAGCACAAGGGGCTTCAATACGTTGTGGCACGGTGTGGAGACCATGCACGATGACCAACCAAAGTAGTCATACGTCACTGACCATGACCAAATAATGTCACCAAGTGTGGTAAACTTTGACAACTCACAACACGAGTCACAAATGGTCAGGGTGGAAGGTAATGGTTTGTGAAAACTAGTTATCTACTAGCAAGTACAAATACCTTCAATATGTAGTGGCAGAATGTGGCTTCAATGCACAGTGACCCACCAAAGTATGCATATGTCACTGACCATGACAAATGCATTTCACTTCATGTGGTCAACGGTGAAAATGCATAACACGAGTCACAAATGGCCAAATGGGAAAACAATGGGTTGGGAACACTAGTTATCAACTAGGAAGTACAAAGACCTTCAACAAGCAGTGGCACGGTATGGCTAGCGTGCACATTGACCAACCAAAGGATGCATATGTCACTGACTACGACCGAATAAGTCCATTATGTGTGGTCAACATTGAAAACTCATAACACGAGTAAAAAATGGTCAGATGGAGAGAGAATGGTTTGGGAAGCCTATGTATTGACTAGAAAGGACAAAGAACTTCATTACGTAGTGGCACGGTGTGGCTAATATGCACACCAAACAACCAAATTGGGCATATGTCACTGATCATGACCACAGAATTTCAATATGGGTGGTCAACGTGGACCAACCATAACACGAGTCACAAACGGTCAGGACAGGAAACAATGCTATGGGAATATCGGTTCTCAACTACCAATTACAATGACCTTCAGTCTGTAGTAGCACGGTGTGGCTACCATGCACAATGACCGACCAAAGTAGGCATATGTACTGCCTTTGACCAAAGAAATCCGCTCTATGTGGTCAACGTTGACAACTCATAATACGAGTCACAAATTGTCAGAGGGGGAAACAATAGGTTGGGAACACCAAGTATCACATAGCAAGCACAAGGGGCTTCAGTACGTTGTGGCACGGTGTGGAGACCATGCATGATGACCAACCAAAGTAGGCATATGTCACTAACCATGACCAAATAATGTCACTAAGGGTGGTAAACTTTGACAACTCATATCATGAGTCACAAATGGTCAGGGTGGAAGCTCATGGTTTGTGCATACTCGTTATTGACTAGCAAGTACAAATACCTTCAATATGTCGTGGCACAATGTGGCTTCCATGCACAGTGACCAACCAAAGTATGCATATGTCACTAACCATGACCAACAAAGTTCACTTCATGTGGTCAACGTTGAAAACACATAACACGAGTCACAAATGGTCAGAGTGGAAAACAATGGGATGGGAACAATAGTTATCAACTAGGAAGTACAAAGACATTCGACAAGCAGTGGCACGGTATGGCTAGCCTGCACAGTGACCAACCAAAGGATGCATACGTCACTGGCTACGACCGAATAAGTCCACCATGTGTGGTCAACATTGACAACTCATAACACGAGTCACAAATAGTCAGAGGGGGAGACAATGGTTTGGGAAGCCTATGTATTGACTAGAAAGGACAAAGAACTTCAATACGTAGTGGTAGAGTGTGGCTAATATGCACATAAAACAACCAAAGTAGGCATATGTCACTGATCATGATCACAGAATTTCAATATGGGTGGTCAACGTTGACCAACCATAACACGAGTCACAAGCGGTCAGAGCAGGAAACAATGCTATGGGAATATTGGTTCTCGGCTACCAAGTACAACGACCTTCAGTCCGTAGTAGCACGGTGTGGCTACCATGCACAATGACCGACCAAAGAAGGCATATGTACTGCCTTTGACCAAAGAAATCCGCTGTGTGTGGTAAACGTTGACAACTCATAATACAAGTCACAAATGGTCAAAGGGGGAAACAATGGTCTGGGAACACCAAGTATCACATAGCAAGCACAAGGGGCTTCAATACGTTGTGGCACATTGTGGAGACCATGCACGATGACCAACCAAAGTAGGCATATGTCACTGACCATGACCAAATAATGTCACTATGTGTGGTAAACTTTGACAACTCACAACACGAGTCACAAATGGTCAGGGTGGAAGGTAATGGTTTGTGAAGACTAGTTATCTACTATCAAGTACAAATACATTCACTATGTAGTGGCACAATGTGGCTTCAATGCAGAGTGACAAACCAAAGTATGCATATGTCACTAACCATGACGAACAAATTTCACTTCATGTGGTCAACGTTGAAAACGCACAACACGAGTCACAAATGGTCAGAGGGGAAAACAATGGATTGGGAAGCCTATGTATTGGCTAGAAAGGACAAAGAAATTCAATACGTAGTAGCACGGCGTGGCTAATATGCACACCAAACAATCAAATTAGGCATATGTCACTGATCATGACCAGAGAATTTCAATATAGGTGGTCAACGTTGACCAACCATAACACGGGTCACAAACGGTCAGAACAGGAAACAATGCTATGAGAATATCGGTTCTCAACAACCAAGTACAACAACCTTCAGTCAGTAGTAGCACGGTGTGGCTACCATGCACAATGACCGACCAAAGTAGGCATATGTGCTGCCTTTGACCAAAGAAATCCGATGTGTGTGGTCCACGTTGACAACTCATAATACAAGTCACAAATGGTAAGAGGGGGGAACAATGGTTTGGGAACACCACGTATCACATAGCAAGCACAAGGGGCTTCAATACGTCGTGGCACAGTGTGGAGACCATGCACGATGACCAACCAAAGTAGGCATATGTCACTGACCATGGACAAATAATGTCACTAAGTGTGGTAAACTTTGACAACTCACAACACCAGTCACAAATGGTCAGGGTGGAAGGTAATGGTTTTTGAATACTAGTTACCTAGAAGCAAGTACAAATACCTTCAATATGTAGTGGCACAATGTGGCTTCAATACACAGTGACCAACCAACGTATGCATATGTCACTGACCATGACGAAAGAATTTCACTTCATGTGGTCAACGTTGAAAATGCATAACACAAGTCACAAATGGTTAGAGGGGAAAACAATAGGTTGGGAACACTAGTTATCAAATAGGAAGTACAAAGACCTTCGACAAGTAGTGGCACGGTATGGCTAGCGTGCACAGTGACTAAACAAAGGATGCATACGTCACTGACTACGACCGAATAAGTCCACTATGTGTGGTCAACATTGACAACTCATAACACGAGTCAAAAACGGTCAGGACAGGAAACAATGCTATGGGAATATCGGTTCTCAACTCCCAAGTACAAAAACCTTCATTCAGTAGTAGCACAGTGTGGCTACCATGTACAATGACCGACCAAAGTAGGCATATGTACTGCCTTGGACCAAAGAAATCCGCTGTGTGTGGTCAACGTTGACAACTCATAATAAGAGTCACAAATCGTCAGAGGGGGAAACAATGGGTTGGGAACACCAAGTATCACATAGCAAGCACAAGGGGCTTCAGTACGTTGTGGCACAGTGTGGAGACCATGCCCGGTGACCAACCAAAGTAGGCATATGTCACTGACCATGACCAAATAATGTCAGTGAGTGTGGTAAACTTTGACACTTCATAACACGAGTCACAAATGGTCAGGGTGGAAGATCATGGTTTGTGCATACTAGTTATCGACTAGCAAGTACAAATACCTCTAATATGTCGTGGCACAATGTGGCTTCAATGCACAGTGACCAACCAAAGTATGCATATGTCACTAACCATGACCAACAAATTTCACTTCATGTGGTCAACATTGAAAACACATAACACGAGCCACAAATGGTCAGAGGGGAAAACAATGGGTTGGGAACACTAGTTATCAACTAGCAAGTACAAACACATTCAACAAGCAGTGGTACGGTATGGCTAGCGTGCACAGTGACCAACCAAATGATGCATACGTCACTGACTACAACCGAATAAATCCACTATGTGTGGTCAATATTGACAACTCATAACGCCAGTCCCACATGGTCAGAGGGAGAGACAATGGTTTGGGAAGCATATGTATTGACTAGAAAGGACAAAGAACTTCAATACGTAGTGGCACAGTGTGCCTATTGCACACGAAACAATCAAACTAGGCATATGTCACTGATCATGACCACAGAATTTCAAAATGGGTGGTCAACGTTGACCAACCATAACACGAGTCACAAACGGTAAGGAGAGGAAACAATGCTATGAGAATATTGGTTCTCAACTACCAAGTACAATTACCTTCAGTCAGTAGTAGCACGGTGTGCCTACCATGCACAATGACCGACCAAAGTAGGCATATGTACTGCCTTTGACCAGAGAAATCCGCTGTGTGTGGTCAACGTTTACAACTCATAATACGAGTCACAAGTGGTCAGAGGGGGAAACAATGGTTTGGGAATTTCTGGTATCAACTAGCAAGTACAAAGACCTTCGATAAGTGGTGACACGGTATAGCTACCATGCACAATGACCAACCAAAACATTCGTGTGTCATTGAATATCATAAAAAGAGTTTCACTGTGTCTTGTCAACTTTCCTTCTTACGGCTGGTCAATCGCAGCAATGGTGTAGAGGCTATTCAAGCTCGAAGTTGCAATATTCAAAACTTAGTCTGCGTCAATTGTTTATGAATAAACTGAATTTATTATCATTCATACTTTTGAAAACTACCCTATAATATTACACCCCCTTATTTTATGCCCTTTACCCATAGGCACCCTTATAATGTCATTTGGACAACATATGAACACCATGTGAGTTGGCTTAGTGCTTATATAGTTAGATCATGAAGCGATAGGTCCTGGGTTTGAATCCTCGTACGCGCAATATAAAATAGGCTCGCGACATGGGGGGGGAGGCCGTCTTGTGCTACTTCAACTCTACCTTTGAGCCTAAGCCGTGGGGGGGGGGGGTAGGGGGTGTCATAATGCGGTTGCAAATCTGTCCTCCAGGTCGTCCACGGAACATCCCTCTAGGGGGGTGGGAGAGACTATTCCAGTGAAGGCACCTACGCGTAACAAATCAACAAAAACCAACCTGGTATCAAAGGGAAAAACCTGTTGCTATTTATTGAATAGCAGGTGGAAATACTTACAACATGTAGTGGAACGGTGTGGCTACCATGTACAATGACCAACCACGTTATGCATGTGCCACTTACCATGACCAAATAATTTTCCGATGTGGGGTCAACGTTGACAACCCATAATATGGGTGACAAATTGTCAGAGGGGGAAACAATGGGTTGGGAACACCAAGCATCACATAGCAAGCACAAGGTGCTTCAGTACGTTGTGGCATGGTGTGGAGACCATGCACGATGACAAACCAAAGTAGGCATATGTCACTGACCATGACCAAATAATGTAACTAAGTGTGGTAAACGTTGACAACTCATAACACGAGTCACAAATGGTCAGGGTGGAAGATCATGGTTTGTGCATACTAGTTATTTACTAGCAAGTATAAATACCTTCAATATGTCGTGGCACAACGTGGCTTCAATGCACAATGACCAACCAAAATATGCATATGTCTCTAACCATGACAAAAAAAAATCACTTCATGTGGTCAACGTTGAAAACACATGACAGGAGTCACAAATGGTTAGAGGGGAAAACAATGGGTTGGGAACACTAGTTATCAACTAGGAACTACAAAGACCTTCGACAAGCAGTGGCACGGTATGGCTAGCGTGCACAGTGACCAACCAAAGGATGCATACGTCACTGACTACGACCGAATAAGTCCACTATGTGTGGTCAACATTGACAACTCATAACACGAGTCACAAATGGTCAGAAGGGGACACAATGGTTTGGGAAGCCTATGTATTGACTATAAACGACAAATAACTTCAATACGTAATGGTACGGTGTGGCTAATATGCACACAAAACAACCAAACTAGGCATATGTCACTGATCATGATCACATAATTTCAATATGGGTGGTCAACGTTGACCAACCATAACACGAGTCACAAACGGTCAGGACAGGAAACAATGCTATGGGAATATTGGTTCTCAGCTACCAAGTACAACGACCTTCAGTCAGTAGTAGCACGGTGTGGCTACCATGCACAATGACCGACCAAAGAAGGCATATGTACTGCCTTTGACCAAAGAAATCCGCTGTGTGTGGTCAACGTTGACAACTCATAATCCGAGTCACAAATGGTCAAAGGGGGAAACAATGGTTTGGGAATTCCTGGTATGGACTAGCAAGTACAAAGACCTTCGATAAATGGTGGCACGGTATGGCTACCATGCACAATGACCAACCAAAACATTCGTGTGTCATTGAATATCATAAAAATAGTTTCACTGTGTCTTGTCAACATTCCTTCTTACGGCTGGTCAATCGCAGCAATGGTTGATTGGTTATTCAAGCTCGAAGTTGCAAAATTCAAAACTTAGTCTGCGTCAATTGTTTATGAATAAACTGAATTTATTATCATTCATACATTTGAAAACTACCTTATAATCTTACACCCCCTTATTTTATGCCCTTTACACATAGGCACCCTTATAATGTCATTTGGACAACATATGAACACCATGTGAGTTGGCTTAGTGCTTATATAGTTAGATCATGGAGCGATCGGTCCTAGGTTTGAATCCTCGTACGCGCAATATAGAATAGGGTCGCGATCGGAGGGGGGGGGGGTCCGTGTTGTGCTATCTCAACTCTACTTCGAGCCTAAGCCATGGGGGGGGGGTAGGGGGGTGTCATAATGCGGTTGCAAGTCTGTCCTCCAGGTCGTCCACGGAACATCCCTCTAGGGGGGTGGGAGGGAGTATTCCAGTGAAGGCACCTATGCGTAACAAATAAGCAAAAACCGACCTGGTATCAAAGGGAAAAACCTGTTGCTATATGTTGAATAGCAGGTGCAAATACTTTCAACATGTAGTGGAACGGTGTGGCTACCATGTACACTGACCAACCACGTTAGGCATGTGCCACTTACCATGACCAAATAATTTTCCGATGTGTGGTCAACGTTGACAACCCATAAAATGGGTCACGAATTGTCAGAGGGGGAAACAATGGGTTGGGAACACCAAGTATCAAATAGCAAGCACAAGGTGCTTCAGTACTTTGTGGCACGGTGTGGAGACCATGCACAATGACCAACCAAAGTAGGCATATGTCACTGACCATGACCAAATAATGTAACTAAGGGTGGTAAACTTTGACAACTCATAACACGAGTCACAAATGGTCAGGGTGGAAGATCATGGTCTGTGCATACTAGTTATTGACTAGCAAGTAAAAATACCTTCAATATGTCATGGCACAACGTGGCTTCAATGTACCGTGACCAACCAAAGTATGCATATGTCATTAACTATGACCAACGAATTTCACTTCATGTGGTCAACGTTGAAAACACATAACAGGAGTCACAAATGGTCAGGGGGGAAAACAATGGGTTGGGAACACTAGTTTTTCAACTAGCAAGTACAAAGACCTTCAACAAGTAGTGGCACGGTATGGCTAGCGTGCACAGTGACCAACCAAAGGATGCATACGTCACTGACTACGACCGAATAAGTCCACTATGTGTGGTCAACATTGACAACTCATAACACGAGTCACAAATGGTCAGAGGGAGAGACAATGGTTTGGTAAGCCTATGTATTGGCTAGAAAGGACAAAGAACTTCAATACGTAGTGGCACGGTGTGGCTAATATGCACACCAAACAATCAAACCAGGCATATGTAACTGATCATGACCACATAATTTCAATATGTGTGGTCAAAGTTGACCAACCATAACACGAGTCACAAACGGTCAAGACATGAAACAATGCTATGGGAATATCGGTTTTCAACTACCAAGTACAATGACCTTCAGTCAGTAGTAGCACGGTGTGTTTACCATGCACAATGACCGACCAAAGTAGGCATATGTACTGCCTTTGACCGAAGAAATCTGCTGTGTGTGGTCAACTTTGACAACTCATAATAAGAGTCACAAATGTTCAGAGGGGGAAACAATGGTTTGGGAATACCAAGTATCACATAGCAAGCACAAGGGGCTTCAATACGTTGTGGCACAGTGTGGAGACTATGCACGATGACCAACCAAAGTAGGCATATGTCACTGACCATGAACAAATAATGTCACTGTGTGTGGTTAACTTTGACAACTTACAACACGAGTCACAAATGGTCAGGGTGGAAGGTAATGGTTTGTGAATACTAGTTATCTACTAGCAAGTACAAGTACCTTCAATACGTAGTGGCAGAATGTGGCTTCAATGCACACTGACCAGCCAAAGTATGCATATGTCACTGACCATGACGAAAGAATTTCACTTCATGTGGTCAACGTTGAAAACGCATAACACGAGTCACAAATGGTCAGAGGGGAAAACAATGGATTGGGAAGCCTATGTATTGGCTAGAAAGGACAAATAACTTCAATACGTAGTGGCAAGGTGTGGCTAATATGCAGACCAAACAATCAAACTAGGCATATGTCACTGATCATGACCATAGAATTTCAATATGGGTGGTCAACGTTTACCAACCATAACACGAGTCACAAACGGTCAGGAGAGGAAACAATGCTATGAGAATATCGGTTCTCAACTACCACGTACAACGACCTTCAGTCAGTAGTAGCACGGTGTGGCTGCCATGCACAATGCCCCGACCAAGTTAGGCATATGTACTGCCTTTGACCAATGAAATCCGCGGTGTGTGGTCCACGTTGACAACTCATAATACGAGTCACAAATGGTCAGAGGGGGAAACAATGGTTTGGGAACACCACGAATCACATAGAAAGTACAAGGGGCATCAATACGTTGTGGCAGAGAGTGGAGACCATGCACTGTGACCAACCAAAGTAGGCATACATCACTGACCATGACCAAATAATGTCACAAAGTGTGGTAAACTTTGACAACTCACAACACGAGTCACAAATGGTCAGGGTGGCAGGTAATGGGTTGTGAATACTAGTTATCTACTAGCAAGTACAAATACCTTCAATATGTAGTGGCAGAATGTGGCTTCAATGCACAGTGACCAACCAGAGTATGCATATGTCACTGACCATGACAAACGAATTTCACTTCATGTGGTCAACGTTGAAAACGCATAACACGAGTCACAAATGGTCAGCGGGGAAAACAATGGGTTGGGAACACTAGTTATCAACTAGGAAGTACAAATACCTTCAACAAGCTGTGGCACGGTATGGCTAGCGTGCACAGTGACCAACCAAAGGATGCATACGTCACTGACTACAACCGAATAAGTCCACTATGTGTGGTCAACATTGAAAACTCATAACACGAGTCACAAATGGTCAAAGGGAGAGACAATGGTTTGGGAAGCCTATGTATTGACTAGAAAGGACAAAGAACTTCAATACGTAGTGGCACGGTGTGGCTAATATGCACACCAAACAACCAAACAAGGCATATGTCACTGATCATGACCACAGAATTTCCATATGGGTGGTCAAAGTTGACCAACCATATCACGAGTCACAAACGGCCACAGGGAGAGACAATGGTTTGGGAAGCCTATGTATTGACTAGAAAGGACAAAGAACTTCAATACGTAGTGGCACGGTGTGGCTAATATGCACACCAAACAACCAAACAAGGCATATGTCACTGATCATGACCACAGAATTTCCATATGGGTGGTCAAAGTTGACCAACCATATCACGAGTCACAAACGGTCAGGACATGAAACAATGCTATGGTAATATCGGCTTTCAACTACCAAGTACAATGTCCTTCAGTCAGTAGTAGCACGGTGTGTCTACCATGCACAATGACCGACCAGAGTAGGCATATGTACTGCCTTTGACCAAAGAAATCCGCTGTGTGTGGTCAACGTTGACAACTCATAATACGAGTCACAAATGTTCAGAGGGGGAAACAATGGTTAGGGAATACCAAGTATCACATAGCAAGCACAAGGGGCTCCAATACGTTGTGCGCAGTGTGGAGACTATGCACGATGACCAACAAAAAAAGGCATATGTCACTGACCATGACCAAATAATGTCACTATGTGTGGTTAACTTTGACAACTTACAACACGAGTCACAAATGGTGAGGGTGGAAGGTAATGGGTTGTGAATACTAGTTATCTACTAGCAAGTACAAATACCTTCAATATGTGGTGGCAGAATGTGGCTTCAATGCACAGTGACCAACCAAAGTATGCATATGTCATTGACCATGAAGAAGGAATTTCACTTCATGTGGTCAACATTGAAAACGCATAACACGAGTCACAAATGGTCAGATGGGAAAACAATGGGTTGGGAACACTATTTATCAACTGGGAAGTACAAAGACATTCGACAAGCAGTGGCACGGTATAGCTAGCGTGCACAGTGACCAACGAAAGGACGCATATGTCACTGACTACGACCGAATAAGTCCACTATGTGTGGTCAACATTGACAACTCAAAACACGAGTCACAAATGGTCAGAGGGAGAGATAATGGTTTGGGAAGCCTATGTATTGACTAGAAAGGACAAATAACTTAAATACGTAGTGGCTTGGTGTTGCTAATATGCACACCAAACAACCAAACTACGCATATGTCATTGATCATGACCTCAGAATTTCAATATGGTTGGTCAACGTTGACTAACCATAACACGAGTCACAAACGGTCAGGACAGGAAACAATGCTATGGGATTATCGGTTCTCAACTACCAGGTACAACGACCTTCAGTCAGTAGTAGCACGGTGCGGCTACCATGCACAATGACCGACCAAAATAGGCATATGTACTGCCTTTGACCAAAGAAATCCGCTGTGTGTGGTCAATGTTGACAACTCATAATACGAGTCACAAATGGTCAGAGGGGGAAACAATGGTTTGGGAATACCAAGTATCACATAGCAAGCACAAGGGGCTTCAATACGTTGTGGCACAGTGTGGAGACCATGCATAATGACCAACCAAAGTAGGCATATGTCACTGACCATGATCAAATAATGTCACTATGTGTGGTAAACTTTGACAACTCACAACACGAGTCACAAATGGTCAGGGTGGAAGGTAATGGTTTGTGAATACTCTTTATCTACTACCAAGTACAAATATCTTAAATATGTAGTGGCACAATGTGGCTTCAATGCACAGTGACCAACCAAAGTATGCATATGTCACTCACCATGACGAAATAATTTCACTTCATGTGGTAAACGTTGAAAACGCATAACACGAGTCACAAATGGTTAGAGGGGAAAACAATGGGTTGGGAACACTAGTTATCAACTAGGAAGTACAAAGACCTTCGACAAGCAGTGGCACGGTATGGATAGCGTGCACAGTGACCAACCAAAGGATGCATACGTCACTGACTACGACCGAATAAGTCCACTATGTGTGGTCAACATTGACAACTCATAACACGAGTCACAAACGGTCACAGGGAGAGACAATGGTTTGGGAATCCTATGTATTTGCTAGAAAGGACAAAGAACTTCAATATGTAGTGGCACGGTGTGGCTAATATGCACACCAAACAACCAAACTAGGCATATGTCACTGATCATGACCACGGAATTTCAATATGGGTGGTCAACGTTGACCAACCATAACACGAGTCACAAACGGTCAGGACAGGAAACAATGCTATGGGAATATCGGTTCTCAACTACCAAGTACAACGACCTTCAGTCAGTAGTAGCACGGTATGTCTACCATGCACAATGACAGACCAAAGTAGGCATATGTACAGCCTTTGACCAACGAAATCCGCTGTGTGTGGTCAGTGTTGACAAGTCATAATACGAGTCACAAATGGTCACATGGGGAAACAATGGGTTGATAATACCAAGTATCACATAGCAAGCACAAGGGGCTTCAATACGTTGTGGCAAAGTGTGGAGACCATGCACGATGACCAACCAAAGTAGGCATATGTCACTGACCATGACTAAATAATGTCACTATGTGTGGTAAACTTTGACAACTTACAACACGAGTCACAAATGGTCAGGGTGGAAGGTAATGGTTTGTGAATACTAGTTATCTACTAGCAAGTGCAAATACATTCAATATGTAGTGACACAATGTGGATTCAATGCACAGTGACCAACCAAAGTATGCATATGTCACTGACCATGACGAAAGAATTTCACTTCATGTCGTAAACGTTGAAAACGCATAACACAAGTCACAAATGGTCAGAGGGGAAAACAATGGGTTGGGAACACTAGTTATCAACTTTGAAGTACAAAGACCTTCAACAAGCAGTGGCACGGTATGGCTAGCTTGAACAGTGACCAACCAAAGGATGCATACGTCACTGAGTACGACCGAATAAGTCCACTATGTGTGGTCAACATTGACTACTCATAACACGAGTCACAAATGGTCAGAGGGAGAGACAATGGTTTTGGAAGCATATGTATTGACCAGAAAGGTCAAAGAACTTCAATACGTAGTGGCACGGTGTGGCTAATATACACACCAAACAACCAAACTAGGCATATGTCACTGATCATGCCCACATAATTTCAATATGGTTGGTCAACGTTGACCAGCCATAACACGAGTCACAAACGGTCAGGAGAGGAAACAATGTTATGGGAATATCGGTTCTCAACTACCACGTACAACGACCTTCAGTCAGTAGTAGCACGGTGTGGCTACCATGCACAATCACCGACTAAGGAAGGCATATGTACTGCCTTTGACGAAAGAAATCCGCTGTGTGTGGTCCACGTTGACAACTCATAATACGAGTCACAAATGGTCAGAGGGGGAAACAATGGTTTGGGAACACCACGAATCACATAGCAAGCACAAGGGGCTTCAATACGTCATGGCAAGGTGTGGAGACCATGCACGATGACCAACCAAAGTAGGCATATGTCACTGACCATGACCAAATAATGTCACTATGTGTGGTAAACTTTGACAACTCACAACACGAGTCACAAATAGTCGGGGTGGAAGGTAATGGTTTGTGAATACTAGTTATCTACTAGCAAGTGAAAATACATTCAATATGTAGTGGCACAATGTGGCTTCAATGCACAGTGACCAACCAAAGTATGCATATGTCACTAACCATTACGAATAAATTTCACTTCATGTGGTCAACGTTGAAAACGCATAACACGAGTCACAAATGGTCAGAGGGGAAAACAATGGATTGGGAAGCCTATGTTTTGGCTAGAAAGGACAAAGAACTTCAATACGTAGTGGCACGGTGTGGCTGATATGCACACCAAACAATCAAACTAGGCATATGTCACTGATCATGACCAGAGAATTTCGATATTGGTGGTCAGCGTTGACCAACCATAACACGAGTCACAAACGGTCAGGACAAGAAACAATGCTATGAGAATATCGGTTCTCAACAACCAAGTACAACGACCTTCAGTCAGTAGTAGCCAGTGTGGCTACCATGCTCAATGAGCGACCAAAGTAGGCATATGTACTGCCTTTGACCAAAGAAATCCGTTGTGTGGGGTCCACGTTGACATATCATAATACGAGTCACAAATGGTCAGAGGGGGAAACAATGGTTTGGGAATACCATGTATCAAATAGCAAGCACAAGGGGCTTCAATACGTCGTGGCACGGTGTGGAGACCATGCTCGATGACCAACCAAAGTAGGCATATGTCACTGACCGTGAATAAATAATGTCACTAAGTGTGGTAAACTTTGACAACTCACAATGCGAGTCACAAATAGTCAGGGTGGAAGGTAATGGTTTTTGAATACTAGTTATCTAGTAGAAAGAACAAATACCTTCAATATGTAGTGGCACAATGTGGCTTCAATGCACAGTGACCAACCAAAGTATGCATATGTCACCGACCATGAAGAAATAATTTCACTCCATGTGGTCAACGTTGAAAACGCATAACACGAGTCACAAATGGTTAGAAGGGAAAAAAATAGGTTGGGAACACTAGTTATCAACTAGGAAGTACAAAGACCTTTGACAAGCAGTGGCACGGTATGGCTAGCGTGTATAGTGACCAACCAAAGGATGCATACGTCAATGACTACGACCGAATAAGTCCACTATGTGTTGTCAACATTGACAACTCATAACACGAGTCACAAACGGTGAGGACAGGAAACAATGCTATGGGAATATCGGTTCTCAACTGCCAAGTACAGCGACCTTCATTCAGTAGTAGCACGTTGTGGCTACCATGTACAATTACCGACCAAAGTAGGCATATGTACTGCCTTTGACCAAAGAAATCCGCTGTGTGTGGTCAACGTTGACAACTCATAATACGAGTCACAAATTGTCAGAGTGGGAAACAATGGGTTTGGAATACCAAGTATC
The DNA here is from genome assembly GCA_023375785.1 of Penium margaritaceum. Taxonomy (NCBI): domain Eukaryota; kingdom Viridiplantae; phylum Streptophyta; class Zygnematophyceae; order Desmidiales; family Peniaceae; genus Penium; species Penium margaritaceum. Next base: position 42,417 of record SZWC01007778.1, on the reverse strand, counting down.
ACATAGCAAGCACAAGGGGCTTCAATACGTTGTGGCACGGTGTGGAGACCATGCACGATGACCAACCAAAGTAGGCATATGTCACTGACCATGACCAAATAATGTCACTAAGTGTGGTAAACTTTGACAACTCATAACAGGAGTCACAAATGATCATGGTGGAAGATCATGGTTTGTGCGTACTAGTTATTGACTAGCAAGTACAAATACCTTCAATATGTCGTGGCACAATGTGGCTTCAATGCACAGTGACCAACCAAAGTATGCATATGTCACTAACCATGACCAACAAATTTCACTTCATGTGGTCAATTTTGAAAACACATAACACGAGTCACAAATGGTCAGAGGGGAAAACAATGGGTTCTGAACACTATTTATCAACTAGCAAGTACAAACACCTTCAACAAGCAGTGGCACGGTATGGCTAGCGTGCACAGTGACCAACCAAAGGATGCATACGTCACTGACTACGACCGAATAAGTCCACTATGTGTGGTCAATATTGACAACTCATAACGCCAGTCCCAAATGGTCAGAGGGAGAGACAATGGTTTGGGAAGCATATGTATTGACTAGAAAGGACAAAGAACTTCAATACATAGTGGCACGGTGTGGCTAATATGCACACCAAACAATCAAACTAGGCAAATTGTCACTCATCGTGACCACAGAATTTCAAAATGGGTGGTCAACGTTGACCAACCATAACACGAGTCACAAATGGTAAGGAGAGGAAACAATGCTGTGAGAATATTGGTTCTCAACTACCAAGTACAATTACCTTCAGTCTGTAGTAGCACGGTGTGCCTACCATGCACAATGACCGACCAAAGTAGGAATATGTACTGCCTTTGACCAGAGAAATCCGCTGTGTGTGGTCAACGTTTACAACTCATAATACGAGTCACAAGTGGTCAGAGGGGGAAACAATGGTTTGGGAATACTTGGTATCAACTAGCAAGTACAAAGACCTTCGATAAGTGGTGACACGGCATGGCTACCATGCACAATGACCAACCAAAATATTTGTGTGTCATTGAATATCATAAAAAGAGGTTCACTGTGTCTTGTGAATTTTCCTTCTTACGGCTGGTCAATCGCAGCAATGGTTGAGAGGTTATTCACGCTCAAAGTTGCAAAATTCAAAACTTAGTCTGCGTCGATTGTTTATGAATAAACTGAATTTATTATCGTTCATACTTGTGAAAACTACCCTATGATCTTACACCCCCTTATTTTATGCACTTTACCCATAGGCACCCTTATAATGTCATTTGGACAACATATGAACACCATGTGAGTTGGCTTAGTGCTTATATAGTTAGATTCTGGAGCGATAGGTCCTGGGTTTGAATCCTTGTATGCGCAATATAGAATAGGCTCACGACCTGGGGGGGGCGGCCGTGTTGTGCTACCTCAACTCTACCTTCAAGCCTAAGCCGTGGGGGGGTAGGGGGTGTCATAATGTGGTCGCAAATCTGTCCTCCAGGTCGTCCACGGAACATCCCTCTAGGGGGGTGGGAGGGAGTATTCCAGTGAATGCACCTACGCGTAACAAATAAACAAAAACCGACCTGGTGTGAAATGGAGAAACCTTTTGCTATTTATTTAATAGAAGGTGCAAATACTTTCAACATGTAGTGGAACGGTGTGGCTACCATGTACAATGACCAACCAGGTTAGGCATGTGCCACTTACCAGGACCAAATAATTTTCCGACGAGTGGTCAACGTTGACAACCCATAATACGGGTCACGAATTGTTTGAGGGGGAAACAATGGGTTGGGAACACCAAGTATCACATAGCAAGCACAAGGGGCTTCAATACGTTGTGGCACGGTGTGGGGACCATGCGCGATGACCAACCAAAGAAGGCATATGTCACTGACCATGACCAAATAACGTAACTAAGTGTGGTAAACTTTGAAAACTCATAACACGAGTCACAAATGGTCAGGGTGGAAGATCATGGTTTGTGCATACTAGTTATTGAGTAGCAAGTACAAATACCTTCAATACGTCGTGGCACAATGTGGCTTCAATGCACAGTAACCAACCAAAGAATGCATATGTCACTGCCCATGACAAACGAATTTCACTTCATGTGGTCAACGTTGAAAACGCATAACAGGAGTCACAAATGGTCAGAGGGGAAAACAATGGGTTGGGAACACTAGTTTTGAACTAAGAAGTACAAAGACCTTCAACAAGCAGTGGCACGGTATGGCTAGCGTGCACAGTGACCAACCAAAGGATGCATACGTCACTGACTACGACCGAATAAGTCCATTATGTGTGGTCAACATTGACAACTCATAACACGAGTCACAAATGGTCAGAGGGAGAGACAATGGTTTGGGAAGCCTATGTGTTGACTAGAAAGGACAAATAACTTCAGTACGTAGTGGCACGGTGTGGCTAACATGCACGCCAAACAACCAAACCAGGCATATGTCACTGATCATGACCACAGAATTCCAATATGGGTGGTCAACGTTGACCAACCATAACACGAGTCACAAACGGTCAGGACAGTAAACAATGCTATGGGAATATCGGTTCTCAACTAAGAAGTACAATGACCTTCAGTCGGTAGTAGCGTGGTGTGTCTACCATGCACAATGACCAACCAAAGTAGGCATATATACTGCCTCTGACCAAATAAATCCGCTGTGTGTGGTCAACGTTGACAACTCATAATACGAGTCACAAATGGTCAGAGGGGGAAACAATGGTTTGGGAATACCAAGTATCACATAGCAAGCACAAGGGGCTTCAATACGTTGTGGCACATTGTGGAGACTATTAGCTACTGAGCTAACCACCTCTGGCAGAGAAGCCACGAAACCAAAAAGCTCACAAAGGTTTTTAGGCCTTCTTCCTTTGTTGACATGTGTCATGCACCCCAAACTTAATCAGGCATACACTTCACCTTCAAGAGTACTAACGCCCTAGCATTACATCTCAAGAAGAGCTCAAGTTGTCAATACGCAAGAGAGCATCAAGTAAGGGTTGATTGATCAGCATGCAAGACAAGTCCTTTTATAGCTGTCTTTCCAGTCCTAGAACTCAAAAGCACATTCCTGGGAAGTGGCCTGAACCAGCCACGTCACCAATAGACTTGCACTGTGGGCTTGACACATAAGCATCCTAGTGCCAAGGTGACAGACCAACCATGTAGCGTCCAAGAAGCTACGGACTTTCTTTCTTGGAAGCTTCCANGTTGACCATGCCGACACCTTGCCTGCCCGCCTGGTGGAGATCCTTGTCCAGTGGCTTTGTAAGCATGTCAGCCCGGTTCAGCTTGGTGCCGACATACTCGAGCTCCACTGTCTGCTTGTAGACCAAGTCTCGAGCGTAGTGGTAGCGGATCTCGATGTGCTTTGTGCGCCTGGACAGGACGGGGTTCTTTGACATGTCAATGGCGCTCATGTTGTCAATCTTGATGACCGTCGCCGTTGCCTGTGGTGCCTTCATCTCGGATAGCAAGCTTCGTAGCCACTGCATCTCTTTACACACCTCAGCCAAGGCGATGTACTCAGCTTCAGCTGTTGACAAAGAGACACATTCCTGCTTGCGACTTGCCCAACTGACTGCACCTCCATTCAACATACACACAAAGCCGGAGGTAGATTTTCTGTCATCGATATTCCCTCCCCAATCAGCATCAGTGTAGCACATGAGACGGAGTGATGCGGATCCAGCGATGCCTCCAAACTGGAGCCCCACGTGCCGCGTCCCCTGAAGGTAGCGCATGATGCGCTTCACGGCCTGCGAGTGAAGTGGACCGGGATTGGCCACAAACCGGCTCACCTGCCCAACAGCATGGGCTATATCTGGTCGGGTGGCGACCATGGCATACATCAGACTACCCACTGCAGACTGATATGGGATGCCCAGCATGTCAGTTTTCTCCGCTTCGTTGGATGGGGACATGGAGGTGGAGAGTTTGCACTCCGAGCTCATGGGTGTGCTGGCAGGTTTGCAATCTGCCATGTCGTATCGTTTGAGGATGGAGTCGATGTATTTTGTCTGGTTCAGGCTGATGGTACCTGCTGCTCTGTCGCGCTTGATTGCAATTCCAAGATAGAAGTCAAGAGGACCCATGTCCTTCATCTTGAATCTGCTACTCAGCTGCCCCTTGAGATCGTCTAGCAGCTCCGTTGAAGAGGAGCATAGAATCAGGTTATCAATGTACAAGGCGACCAACATAGTCCCTTTGTCACTCTCATGTACGTACATGCTAGGGTCATTGTCGCAATGCATGAATGACTCCTTGGCCATGAAGGTATCCATCTCCTGGTACCAAAGTCTTGGCGCTTGTTTTAGCCCATAGAGTGCATTCACCAATCTACACACCTTGCCCTGAGGAGCATCAACCCCCTCCGGAACCTCCATCAATACCTCCTTGTCAAGTTTGTCGTAAAGGAAGGCTGTCTTGACATCCATCTGGTGGACCTCCATGTTATTGGCAGCAGCAATGGTGAGCATTGAGCGGATGGAGGCAAACGTCACAACTGGGGCAAAGGTCTCATCGTACTCTGCGCCAGGCCGTTGGGAGAACCCCTTCGCTACCACCCATGCCTTGTACTCGTCTATCTTGCCATCCTGTTTCCTTTTTACTTTCAGCACCCACTTGGACCCCACAACGTGAGCCCCGGCAAGTCTGTCCACCAGCACCCAGGTCCCATTCTCTTCAATGGAGCTGAGTTCACTGCAAATTGCTTCGTCCCACTCTGCTTTGTCAGGCCAAGTGAGTGCCTCTGCGACAGACGTTGGCTCCTCTTGAACCAAGAATGAATAGTTGAAGCCTGTCCATTCACCCCTATCTGCGTCGTAATGCTGCCGAGGTACTTTGAGGCGTGAACTGCTCCTTGAACCTGCTGGCTGGTGCTGTTGATGTAGAGGCTGGAGGTCCGGTTCATCGTTGATGATGGGAGAGTCATCATCCTCACGTTCCGGAGGATCGGATACGTCGGAATCAGAGTCTGATTCCCCCGAGTCATCCTCACGAGCTCCTCTCCCTGTTGCATCACCTAACACATGCCATTGTGCTGGAGCTTCGTCTCCCTCTTCTAGGAGAGTGAGCCACTCTCCCTGTTCTGGAGCGTTCTGGAGTTTGAGATGCTCTCCCTTACTCAGAGACATTTCGTGAAAATCCACGTCTTTGCTGCGGATGACCTTCTTGGCTCCTTGGTCCCACAGTCGATAGGCTTTGTGGGCGGTTTCGTAACTGATGAAAATACACTTTCGTGCTCTTGCATCGAGCTTTCCAGGGCCCTCACCAGCCTGGACCTTGGCAAACCCGGTGCAACCGAACACCTTGAGATGGGAGGCGTGTGGCTTCCTGCCTGACCATGCTTCTTGAGGCGTCTTCAACTGCTGTGTCTGATTCTTCTTGCCTCTCCTTCGCAGAGCTGCTGCAGGTGTGAGGTTCACAAGGTATGTAGCCGTACGTGCTGCTTCAGCCCAGAACCTAGGAGGAAGCTTGGCGTCAAAGAGCATGCACCTTGTCATGCCTAGGAGCGTCTGGTTCATCCTCTCTGCTACGCCGTTGCTTTGAGGTGAGTAGGG
>SZWC01007778.1:13981-36542 GCA_023375785.1 Penium margaritaceum | reverse complement strand
AAGTATATCCAGACTTTGCGGCTGTTATCGTCGATGCATGTGAGGAAATATCTGCTGCCTCCATTTGACGGTATGCGAAAGGGACCACATACGTCAGAGTGGACAAGATCAAGAGGTACAAGAGCGCGCATGCCATTACGCTTGAACGGTTTCCTTTTCGCCTTGCCTTGAAGACATGGCTCACACATGATCTCTGCTCCCACCACCTCATCACCTAGCTCCATCCCACGNGACAAAGGCCTGTAGATTCTCCTTCACCTCACTTTTCTTTTTGAGAAAGTATATCCAGACTTTGCGGCTGTTGTCGTCGATGCATGTGAGGAAATATCGGCTGCCTCCATTTGATGGTATGCGAAAGGGACCACATACGTCAGAGTGGACAAGATCAAGAGGTGCGAGAGCACGCGTTCCATTGCGCTTGAAGGGTTTCTTTTTCGCCTTGCCTTGAAGGCATGGCTCACACATGATCTCCGCTCCCTCCACCTCATCACCTAGCTCCATCCCACGCACTAGCTCGTGCTTTCCCATGAGCTCCAATGTGCGATGAGCCACGTGTCCAAAGCACTTGTGCCACAGGTTCTTGGAGGATGTGCACAGGTTATAATGAACAGCCCGGGTGGCTGCATTTGCTTGCGGTTTTGTTGCCAAATCATCTACTTCCACTGCTTCCGCTGCTCCAACATGTCCTTCCTCATCTGAGTCTGCATCACTGCTCTCCTCATCATCACTCTCGGCCAAAGATTCAGCCGTTGAAGTTGTCGTTTTTGTCTACAAGACGTAGAGTCCATCAACGCGAAGAACGTGTGCGACAACCTTCTTGGAAGAGTAGGAAATGTTGATGTCCTTGGTGGGAACTATCACCGCTTCCTTCTCTGTAAAGACCACTGTCATGCCATGGTCAGTTATCTTAGAGACGGAGAGCAGGTTGGCTGTGAAGGAGGGCAAGTAGACCACCCCCTCTAGCTTGAGGTCGGAAACTCCACCGTTGACACCCACTGTGACCAGCTTGTCACCAATCCCCTCGGCTGCCTCAGCCTTGCCGTTGGCGAATCTGAAGTTCTTGTTACATGGAGCAAGAGAGATGAAGTCTCTCTTCTCGTAAGTGGTGTGCTCGTTTGTGCCCGAGTCAAGGCCATAGGCTCCTGGCCTGAGTATCGCCCGCCCTTTGTTGGAGGCACACTCAGGCATCAAGCTTGTGGGATCCTTCCCACAATTTCCCCCTCGCCATTCATCCCCGTCTCCTCCCTCTCTCTTGGGTGCACGACACTCTCGAGCCCAGTGTCCGGCCTTGCCACAGTTGTGGCAGTTTCCTTGGCGCTTTGCACCCCTTCCACTGTTGCTAGTGCTGTTGTTTCCCTTGTACCCAGAGGATGAGGTATTACGGAAGGTGCCGCTGCTCCGTGAGGCAAAGGCAGCCATGTTTGCTTCACTACTGCTACGACGCATGGCTTCATTCCGCACATACTGAGAGACGGTGGTGTAGGAAACTAGATCTTCAGTCCACCCTCCAATCACTGTTATAATGGGGCCCCAACTTTCCGGCAGTGTCATCAGAAAGATCATGGCCTGCATGTCGGATTTCAGGTCCCACCCCATGCCGGTGGCTTGTTGCAAGAGCGTCTCAAACTTCTGCATGAAGGCGGAGACATCCTCCCCTTCACCAAGCCTCATGCTGATGAGGTTTTTTAGAATGAAGAGACGGTTGGCAAGTGAGGAGGACTGAAACACCTTGCCGAGTTTGGCGTATGCCGCGGCTGCCACTATACAACCGCTGATGTGCGAAAGGACTGAGGGTTGTATGGAGGACACAAGAATGGCGAGTGCCTTCTTGTTGAGCTTGACCCATGCCACAAGGTCAGCACCCTCCTCCTTTGGTGCTGGGATACTTCCGTCAAAATATCCTAGCAGATCTCTGTCATCCATGATAATCTCAAACTGCCACTTCCAGAGTGCAAACCCCTCTCCATCAAACTTGAGGATGGGCGAATGATTCCCTGGTTCCCTTGTCCTTGCCATCCCCACAACTACAACTGCTTCAGCTGCTGCACCTGTTGTTGATGTCGATGAACCTATGTTTGAGGCCACTGTAGGCTGTTGGTGAGAAGAGGAAACTGCTTCCCCTGTTTCCGTTGGCCGTTGCAAGCAAATGTAGGCTGATGTAGGCTGATGTAGGCTGATGTCAGCTCCCAAGGTAGAAAGGTGCAGATGTGTTGCATTCCTCTCCTGCTGATGTTGCCCTGCAAACAGAGAAGTAGGGTGAGAGCGAAGGCGCTCTCACTGCTTGTGACCTTAGCGGTTGCGTGCGTGAAACTTCCCTAACCAGAGGAGTGGGCCCATAACCCTTTGTTAGCTACTGAGCTAACCACCTCTGGCAGAGAAGCCGCGAAACCGAAAAGCTCACAAAGGTTTTTAGGCCTTCTTCCTTTGTTGACATGTGTCATGCACCCCAAACTTAATCAGGCATACACTTCACCTTCAAGAGTACTAATGCCTTAGCATTACATCTCAAGAAGAGCTCAAGTTGTCAATACGCAAGAGAGCATCAAGCAAGGGTTAATTGATCAGCATGCAAGACAAGTCCTTTTATAGCTGTCTGTCTAGTCCTAGAACTCAAAAGCACATTCCTGGGAAGTGGCCTGAACCAGCCACGTCACCAATATACTTGCACTGTAGGCTTGACACATAAGCATCCTAGTGCCAAGGTGACAGATCAACCATGTAGCGTCCAAGAAGCTACGGACTTTCTTTCTTGGAACCTTCCAGAGCAAACAAGATATGCATGGGGCCAGGATCGACCTCATGACCTCTCACTTGGCCAAATCAACAAAATGGCCAAGGTAACCATTCACCCACATGGTGTACTCATAGGTCATATCTCACAAGAGACAGAGCATAGTTGAGTCACACTACAACGGATCTAGGCGTCATACCTCCACAAGGGGCAGAGCATTCCTTATCTGTCCTACAACACTGAACAAGGGGAAAAAATATTCAACAGAGACCATGCACGATGACCAACCAAAGTAGGCATATGTCACTGACCATGACCAAACAATGTCACTATGTGTGGTAAACCTTGACAACTTACAAGACGAGTCACAAATGGTCAGGGTGGAAGGTAATGGTTTGTGAATACTAGTTATCTACTAGCAAGTACAAATACCTTCAATATGTAGTGGAAAAATGTGGCTTCAATGCACAGTGATCAACCAAAGTATGCATATGTCACTGACCATGACGAAATAATTTCACTTCATGTGGTCAACGTTGAAAACGCATAACACGAGTCACAAATGGTCAGAGGGGAAAACAATGGATTGGGAACACTAGTTATCAACTAGGAAGTACAAATACCTTCGACAAGTAGTGGCACTGTATGGCTAGCGTGCACAGTGACCAACGAAAGGATGCATACGTCACTGACTACGACCGAATAAGTCCACTATGTGTGGTCAACATTGACAACACATAACACGAGTCACAAATGGTCAGAGGGGGAGAAAATGGTTTGGGAAGCCTATGTATTGACTAGAAAGGACAAAGAACTTCAATACGTAGTGGCACGGTGTGGCTAATATGCACACCAAACAACCAAACTAGGCATATGTCACTGATCATGACCANGCACGGTATGGCTAGCGTGCACAGTGACCAACCAAAGGATGCATACGTCACTGACTACGACCGAATAAGTCCACTATGTGTGGTCAACATTGACAACTCATAACACGAGTCACAAATGGTCAGAGGGAGAGACAATGGTTTGGGAAGCCTATGTATTGACTAGAAAGGACAAAGAACTTCAATACGTAGTGGCACGGTGTGGCTAATATGCACACCAAACAACCAAACTAGGCATATGTCACTGATCATGACCACATAAATTCAACATGGGTGGTCAACGTTGACCAACCATAACATGAGTCACAAACGGTCAGGACATGAAACAATGCTATGCGAATATCGGTTCTCAACTACCAAGTACAACGACCTTCAGTCAGTAGTAGCACGGTATGTCTACCATGCACAATGACCGACCAAAGTAGGCATATGTACTGCCTTTGACCAAAGAAATCCGCTGTGTGTGGTCAATGTTGACAACTCATAATACGAGTCACAAATGGTCAGAGGGGGGAAACAATGGTTTGGGAATACCAAGTATCACATATCAAGCACAAGGGGCTTCAATACGTTGTGGCACAGCGTGGAGACCATGCACGATGACCAACAAAAGTAGGCATATGTCACTGACCATGACCAAATAATGTCACTATGTGTGGTAAACTTTGACAACTTACAACACGAGTCACGAATGGTCAGGGTGGAAGGTAATGGTTTGTGAATACTAGTTATCTACTAGCAAGTACAAATACCTTCAATATGTAGTAGCACAATGTGGCTTGAATGCACAGTTACCAACCAAAGTATGCATATGTCGCTGACCATGACGAAAGGATTTCACTTAATGTGGTAAACGTTGAAAACGCATAACACGAGTCAAAAATGGTAAGAGGGGAAAACAATGGGTTGGGAACACCAGTTATCAACTAGGAAGTACAAAGACCTTCAACAAGCAGTGGCACGGTATGGCTAGCGTGCACAGTGACCAACCAAAGGATGCATACGTCTTTGAGTACGACCGAATAAGTCCACTATGTGTTGTCAACATTGACAACTCATAACAAGAGTCAAAAAATGGTCAGAGGGAGAGACAATAGTTTGAGAAGCCTATGTATTGACCAGAAAGGACAAAGAACTTCGATACGTAGTGGCACGATGTGGCTAGTAGGCACACCAAACAACCAAACTAGGCATATGTCACTGATCATGCCCACAGAATTTCAATATGGGTGGTCAACGTTGACCAACCATAACACGAGTCACAAACGTTCAAGAGAGGAAACAATGCTATGGGAATATCGGTTCTCAACTACCACGTACAACGACCTTCAGTCAGTAGTAGCACGGTGTGGCTACCATGCACAATGACCAACCAAATTAGGCATATGTACTACCTTGACCAAAGAAATCCGCTGTGTGGTCAACGTTGACAACTCATAATACGAGTCGCAAATGGTCAAAGGGGGAAAGAATGGTTTGGAAACACCAAGTATCACATAGCAAGTACAAGGGGCTTCAATACTTTGTGGCACAGTGTGGAGACCATGCACGATGACCAACCAAAGTAGGCATATGTCACTGACCATGACCAAATAATGTCACTATGTATGGTAAACTTTGACAACTCATAACACGAGTCACAAATGGTCAGGGTGGAAGGTAATGGTTTGTGAATACTAGTTATCTACTAGCAAGTACAAATACATTCAATATGTAGTGGTTCAATGTGGCTTCAATGCACAGTGACCAACCAAAGTATGCATATTTCACTAACCATGACGAACAAATTTCACTTCATGTGGTCAACATTGAAAACACATGACACGAGTCACAAATGGTCAGAGGGGAAAACAATGGATTCGGAAGCCTATGTTTTGGCTAAAAAGGACAAAGAACATCAATACGTAGTGGCACGGTGTGGTTGATATGCACACCAAACAATCAAACTAGGCATATGTCACTTATCATGACCAGATACTTTCAATATGGGTGGTCAACGTTGACCAACCATAACACGAGTCACAAACGGTCAGGACAGGAAACAATGCTATGAGAATATCGGTTCTCAACAACCAAGTACAACGACCTTCAGTCAGTAGTAACTGTGTGTCTACCATGCACAATGACCGACCAAAGTAGGCATATGTACTGCCTTTGATTAAAGAAATCCGCTGTGTGTGGTCCACGTTGACAACTCATAATACGAGTCACAAATGGTCAGAGGGGGAAACAATGGTTTGGGAACACCACGTATCACATAGCAAGCATAAGGGGCTTTAACACGTCATGGCACAGTGTGGAGACCATGCAGGATGACCAACCAAAGTAGGCATGTGTCACTGACCATGACCAAATAATGTCACTAAGTGTGGTAAACTTTGACAACTCACAACGCGAGTCACAAATGGTCAGGGTGGAAGGTAATGTTTTTTTAATACTATTTATCTACTAGCAAGTACAAATACCTTCAATGTGTAGTGGCACTATGTGGCTTCAATGCACAGTGACCAACCAAAGTATGCATATGTCACTGACCATGACGAAAGAATTTCACTTCATGTGGTCAACATTGAAAACGCATAACACAAGTCACAAATGGTTAGAGGGGAAAACAGTAGGTTGGGAACACCAGTTATCAACTAGGAAGTACAAATACCTTCGACAAGCAGTGGCACGGTATGGCTAGCGTGCACAGTGACCAACCAAAGGATGCATACGTCACTGACTACAACCAAATAAGTCCACTATTTGTGGTCAACATTGACAACTCATAACACGAGTCAAAAACGGTCAAGATTGGAAACAATGCTATGGGAATATCGGTTCTCAACTGCCAAGTACAACGACCTTCATTCAGTAGTAGTACGGTGTGGCTATCATGTATAATGACCGACCAAAGTAGGCATATGTACTGCCTTCGACCAAAGAAGTCCGCTGTGTGTGGTCAACGTTGACAACTCATACTACGAGTCACACATTTTCAGAGGGGGAAACAATGGGTTGGGAACACCAAGTATCACATAGCAAGCAGAAGGGCTTCAATACGTTGTGGCACGGTGTGGAGACCATGCACGATGACCAACCAAAGTAGGCATATGTCACTGACTATGACCAAATAATGTCACTATGTGTGGTAAACTTTGACAACTTACAACACGAGTCACAAATGGTCAGGGTGGAAGGTAATGGTTTGTGAATACTAGTTATCTACTAGCAAGTACAAATACCTTCAATATGTAGTAGCACAATGTGGCTTCAATGCACAGTTACCAACCAAAGTATGCATATGTCACTGACCATGACCAAATAATGTCACTATGTGTGGTAAACTTTGACAACTTACAACACGAGTCACAAATGGTCAGGGTGGAAGGTAATGGTTTGTGAATACTAGTTATCTACTAGCAAGTACAAATACCTTCAATATGTAGTAGCACAATGTGGCTTCAATGCACAGTTACCAACCAAAGTATGCATATGTCACTGACCATGACGAAAGGATTTCACTTCATGTGGTAAACGTTGAAAACGCATAAAACGAGTCAAAAATGGTCAGAGGGTAAAACAATGGGTTGGGAACACCAGTTATCAACTAGGAAGTACAAAGACCTTCAACAAGCAGTGGCACGGTATGGCTAGCGTGCACAGTGACCAACCAAAGGATGCATACGTCACTGAGTACGACCGAATAAGTCCACTATGTGTAGTCAATATTGACAACTCATAACAAGAGTAAAAAATGGTCAGAGGGAGAGACAATAGTTTGAGAAGCCTATGTATTGACCAGAAAGGACAAAGAACTTCAATACGTAGTGGCACGGTGTGGCTAGTAGGCACACCAAACAACCAAACTAGGCATATGTCACTGATCATGCCCACAGAATTTCAATATGGGTGGTCAACGTTGACCAACCATAACACGAGTCACAAACGTTCAAGAGAGGAAACAATGCTATGGGAATATCGGTTCTCAACTACCACGTACAAAGACCTTCAGTCAGTAGTAGCACGGTGTGGCTACCATGCACAATGACCAACCAAAGTAGGCATATGTACTACCTTGACCAAAGAAATCCGCTGTGTGTGGTCAACGTTGACAACTCATAATACGAGTCGCAAATGGTCAAAGGGGGAAAGAATGGTTTGGGAACACCAAGTATCACATAGCAAGCACAAGGGGCTTCAATACGTTGTGGCACAGTGTGGAGACCATGCACGATGACCAACCAAAGTAGGCATATGTCACTGACCATGACAAAATAATGTCACTATGTATGGTAAACTTTGACAACTCATAACACGAGTCACAAATGGTCAGGGTGGAAGGTAATGGGTTGTGAATACTAGTTATCTACTAGCAAGTACAAATACATTCAATATGTAGTGGTTCAATGTGGCTTCAATGCACAGTGACCAACAAAAGTATGCATATGTCACTAACCATGACGAACAAATTTCACTTCATGTGGTCAACGTTGAAAACGCATAACACGAGTCACAAATGGTCAGAGGGGAAAACAATGGATTCGGAAGCCTATGTTTTGGCTAGAAAGGACAAAGAACTTCAATACGTAGTGGCACGGTGTGGTTAATATGCACACCAAACAATCAAACTAGGCATATGTCACTGATCATGACCAGAGAATTTCAATATGGGTGGTCAACGTTGACCAACCATAACACGAGTCACAAACGGTCAGGACAGGAAACAATGCTATGAGAATATCGCTTCTCAACAACCAAGTACAACGACCTTCAGTCAGTAGTAGCTTGGTGTGTCTACCATGCACAATGACCGACCAAAGTAGGCATATGAACTGCCTTTGATTAAAGAAATCCGCTGTGTGTAGTCCACGTTGACAACTCATAATACGAGTCACAAATGGTCAGAGGGGGAAACAATGGTTTGGGAACACCACGTATCACATAGCAAGCATAAGGGGCTTCAACACGTCGTGGCACAGTGTGGAGACCATGCAGGATGACCAACCAAAGTAGGCATGTGTCACTGACCATGACCAAATAATGTCACTAAGTGTGGTAAACTTTGACAACTCACAACGCGAGTCACAAATGGTCAGGGTGGAAGGTAATGTTTTTTTAATACTATTTATCTACTAGCAAGTACAAATACCTTCAATGTGTAGTGGCACAATGTGGCTTCAATGCACAGTGACCAACCAAAGTATGCATATGTCACTGACCATGACGAAAGAATTTCACTTCATGTGGTCAACATTGAAAACGCATAGCACAAGTCACAAATGGTTAGAGGGGAAAACAGTAGGTTGGGAACACTAGTTATCAACTAGGAAGTACAAATACCTTCAACAAGCAGTGGCACGGTATGGCTAGCGTGCACAGTGACCAACCAAAGGATGCATACGTCACTGACTACGACCGAATAAGTCCACTATGTGTGGTCAACATTGACAACTCATAACACGAGTCAAAAACGGTCAAGACTGGAAACAATGCTATGGGAATATCGGTTCTCAACTGCCAAGTACAACGACCTTCATTCAGTAGTAGTACGGTGTGGCTACCATGTATAATGACCGACCAAAGTAGGCATATGTACTGCCTCCGACCAAAGAAGTCCGCTGTGTGTGGTCAACGTTGACAACTCATAATACGAGTCACAAATTTTCAGAGGGGGAAACAATGGGTTGGGAACACCAAGTATCACATAGCAAGCAGAAGGGCTTCAATACGTTGTGGCACGGTGTGGAGACCATGCACGATGACCAACCAAAGTAGGCATATGTCACTAACCATGACCAAATAATGTCACTATGTGTGGTAAAATTTGACAACTTACAACACAAATCACAAATGGTCAGGGTGGAAGGTAATGTTTTTTTAATATTATTTATCTACTAGCAAGTACAAATACCTTCAATGTGTAGTGGCACAATTTGGCTTCAATGCACAGTGACCAACCAAAGTATGCATATGTCACTGACCATGACGAAAGAATTTCACTTCATGTGGTCAACGTTGAAAACGCATAACACAAGTCACAAATGGTTAGAGGGGAAAACTGTAGGTTGGGAACACTATTTATCAACTAGGAAGTACAAATACCTTCGACAAGCAGTGGCACGGTATGGCTAGCGTGCACAGTGACCAACCAAAGGATGCATACGTCACTGACTACGACCGAATAAGTCCACAATGTGTGGTCAACATTGACTACTCATAACACGAGTCAAAAACGGTCAGGACTGGAAACAATGCTATGGGAATATAGGTTCTCAACTGCCAAGTACAACGACCTTCATTCAGTAGTAGTACGGTGTGGCTACCACGTATACTGACCGACCAAAGTAGGCATATGTACTGCCTTCGACCAAAGAAGTCCGCTGTGTGTGGTCAACGTTGACAACTCATAATACGAGTCACAAAGTTTCAGAAGGGGAAACAATGGGTTGGGAACACCAAGTATCACATAGCAAGCAGAAGGGCTTCAATACGTTGTGGCACGGTGTGGAGACCATGCACGATGACCAACCAAAATAGGCATATGTCACTGACCATGACCACATAATGTCACTATGTGTGGTAAACTTTGACAACTCATAACACGAGTCACAAATGGTCAGGGTGGAATATCATGGTTTGTGCATACTAGTCATTGACTAGCAAGTACAAATACCTTCAATATGTCGTGGCACAATGTGGCTTCAATGCACAGTGACCAGCCAAAGTATGCATATGTCACTAACCATGACCAACAAATTAAACTTCATGTGGTCAACGTTGAAAACACATAACACGAGTCACAAATGGTCAGAGGGGAAAACAATGGGTTGGGAACACTAGTTATCAACTAGCAAGTACAAACACCTTCAACAAGCAGTGGCACGGTATGGCTAGCGTGCACAGTGACAAACCAAAGGATGCATACGTCACTGACTACGACCGAATAAGTCCACTATGTGTGGTCAACATTGACAACTCATAACACGAGTCACAAATGGTCAGAGGGGAAAACAATGGGTTGGGAACACTAGTTATCAACTAGCAAGTACAAACACCTTCAACAAGCAGTGGCACGGTATGGCTAGCGTGCACAGTGACAAACCAAAGGATGCATACGTCACTGACTACGACCGAATAAGTCCACTATGCGTGGTCAATATTGACAACTCATAACGCCAGTCCCAAATGGTCAGAGGGAGAGACAATTGTTTGGGAAGCATATGTATTGACTAGAAAGGACAAAGAACTTCAATACGTAGTTGCACGGTGTGGCTAACATGCACACCAAACAAAAAAACTAGGCATATGTCACTGATCATGACCACATTATTTCAAAATGGGTGGTCAACGTTGACCAACCATAACACGAGTCACAAACGGTAAGGAGAGGAAACAATGCTATGAGAATATTGGTTCTCAACTACCAAGTACAATTACCTTCAGTCAATAGTAGCACGGTGTGCCTACCATGCACAATGACCGACCAAAGTAGGCATATGTACTGCCTTTGACCTGAGAAATCCGCTGTGTGTGGTCAACGTTTACAACTCACAATACGAGTCACAAGTGGTCAGAGGGGGAAACAATGGTTTGGGAATTCTTAGTATCGAGTAGCAAGAACTAAGACCTTCGATAAGTGGTGGCACGGTATGGTTACCATGCACAATGACAAACCAAAATGTTTGTGTCATTGAATATCATAAAAAAAGTTTCACCGTGTCTTCTCAACTTTCCTTCTTACGACTGGTCAATCGCAGTAGTGGTTGAGAGGTTATTCAAGCTTGAAGTTGCAAAATTCAAAACTTAGTATGCGTCAATTGTTTATGAATAAACTGAATTTACTATCATTCATACTTTTGAAAACTACCCTATAATCTTACACCCCTCATTTTATGCCCTTTACCATGGGCACCCTTATAATGTCATTTGGACAACATATGAACACCATGTGAGTTGGCTTAGTGCTTATATAGTTAGATTCTGGACCGATAGGTCCTGGGTTTGAATCCTCGTACGCGCAATATAGAATAGGCTTGCAACATGGGGGGGGGGGGCGGCCGTGTTGTGCTACCTCAACTCTACCTTCGAGCCTAAGCCATGGGGGGGTAGGGGGGGTGTCATAATGCGGTCGCAAATCTGTCCTCCAGGTCGTCCACGGAACATCCCTCTAGGGGGGTGGGAGGGAGTATTCCAGTGAAGGCACCTACCCGTAACAAATCAACAAAAATCGACCTTGTGTCAAAGGGATAAACCTTTTGCTATTTATTGAATAGCAGGTGCAAATACTTTCAACATGTAGTGGAACGGTGTGGATACCATGTACAATGACCAACCAGGTTAGGCATGTGCCACTTACCATGACCAAATAATTTTCCGATGTGTGGTCAACGTTGACAACCCATAATACGGGTCACGAATTGTCAGAGGGGGAAATAATGGGTTGGGAACACCAAGTATCACATCGCAAGCACAAGGGGCTTCAATACATTGTGGCACGGTGTGGAGACCATGCACGATGACCAACCAAAGTAGGCATATGTCACTGACCATGACCAAATAGTGTAACTAAGTGTGGTAAACTTTGACAACTCATAACACAAGTCACAAATGGTGAGGGTGGAAGATCACGGTTTGTGCATACTAGTTATTGACTAGCAAGTACAAATACCTTCAAATTGTTGTGGCACTGTGTGGCTTCAATGCACAGTGACCAACCAGAGTATGCATATGTCACTAACCATGACCAACAAATTTCACTTCATGTAGTCAACGTTGAAAACACATAACAGGAGTCACAAATGGTCATAGGGGAAAACAATGGGTTGGGAACACGAGTTATCAACTAGCAAGTACAAAGATCTTCAACAAGCAGTGGCACGGTATGGCTAGCGTGCACATTGACCAACCAAAGGATGCATACGTCACTGACTACGACCAAATAAGTCCACTATGTGTGGTCAACATTGACAACTCATAACACGAGTCACAAATGGTCAGAGGGAGAGACAATGGTTTGGTAAGCCTATGTATTGGATAGAAAGGACAAAGAACTACAATACGTAGTGGCACGGTGTGTCTAATATGCACACCAAACAATCAAACCAGGCATATGTCACTGGTCATGACAACAGAATTTCAATATGTGTGGTCAACGTTGACCAAGCATAACACAAGTCACAAACGGTCAGGAGAGGAAACAATGCTATGAGAATAAAGGTTCTCAAGTACCAAGTAGAACGACCTTCAGTCAGTCTTAGCACGGTGTGGCTACCATGCACAATGACCGACCAAAGTAGGCATATGTACTGCCTTCGACGAAATAAATCCGCTGTGTGTGGTCAACATTGACAACTCATAATACGAGTCACAAATAGTCAGAGGGGGAAACAATGGTTTGGGAACATCAAGTATGACATAGCAAGCACAAGGGGCTTCAATTCTTTGTGGCACAGTGTGGAGACCATGCACGATGGCCAACCAAAGTAGGCATATGTCACTGACCATGACCAAATAATGTCACTAAGTGTGGTAAACTTTGACAACTCACAACACGAGTCACAAATGGTCAGAGTGGAAGGTAATGGTTCATGAATACTAGTCATCTACTAGCAAGTACAAATACCTTCAAAATGTAGTGGCACAATGTGGCTTCAATGCACAGTGACCAACCAACGTATGCATATGCCACTAACCATGACGAACAAATTTCAATTCATGTGGTCAACATTGACAACTCATAACACGAGTCACAAATGATCAGAGGGAGAGACAATGGTTTGGGAAGCCCATGTATTGACTAGAAAGGACAAAGAACTTCAATACGTAGTGGCACGGTGTGGCTAATATGCACACCAAACAACCAAACTAGGCATATGTCACTGATCATGACCACATAATTTCAATATGGGTGGTCAACGTTGACCAACCATAACACGAGTCACAAACGGTCATGACAGGAAACAATGCTATGGGAATATCGGTTCTCAAATACCAAGTACAACGACCTTCAGTCAGTAGTAGCACGGTATGTCTACCATGCACAATGACCGACCAAAGGAGGCATATGTACTGCCTTTGACCAAAGAAATCCGCTGTGTGTGGTCAATGTTGACAACTCATAATACGAGTCACAAATGGTCAGAGGGGGAGACAATGGTTTGGGAATACCAAGTATCACATAGCAAGCACAAGGGGCTTCAATATGTTGTGGCACAGTGTGGAGACCATGCACGATGACCAACCAAAGTAGGCATATGTCGCTGACCATGACCAAACAATGTCACTATGTGTGGTAAACTCTGACAACTCACAACACGAGTCACAAATGGTCAGGGTGGAAGGTAATGGTTTGTGAATACTAGTTATCTACTAGCAAGTACAAATACCTTCAATATGTAGTGGCACAATGTGGCTTCAATGCACAGTTACCAACCAAAGTATGCATATGTCACTGACCATGACGAAATAATATCACTTCGTGTGGTAAACGTTGAGAACGCATAACACGAGTCACAAATGGTTAGAGGGGAAAACAATTGGTTGGGAACACTAGTTATCAACTAGGAAGTAAAAAGACCTTTGACAAGCAGTGGATGGTATGGCTAGCGTGCATAGTGACCAACCAAAGGATGCATACGTCACTGACTACGACCGAATAAGTCCACTAAGTGTGGTCAACATTGACAACTCATAACACGAGTCACAAATGGTCAGAGGGATAGACAATGGTTTGGGAAGCCTATGTATTGACTAGAAAGGACAAAGAACTTCAATACGTAGTGGCACGGTATGGCTAATATGCACACCAAACAATCATACTAGGCATATGTCACTGATCATGACCAGAGAATTTCAATATGGGTGGTCAACGTTGACCAACCATAACACGAGTCACAAACGGTCAGGACAGGAAACAATGCTATGGGAATATCGGTTCTCAACTATAACGTACAACGACCTTCAGTCAGTAGTAGCACGGTGTGGCTACCATGCACAAAGACCGACCAAAGTAGGCATATGTACTGCCCTTGACCAAAGAAATCCGCTGTGTGAGGTCCACGTTGACAACTCATAATACGAGTCACAAATGGTCAGAGGGGAAAACAATTGGTTGGGAACACTAGTTATCAACTAGGAAGTAAAAAGACCTTTGACAAGCAGTGGATGGTATGGCTAGCGTGCATAGTGACCAACCAAAGGATGCATACGTCACTGACTACGACCGAATAAGTCCACTAAGTATGGTCAACATTGACAACTCATAACACGAGTCACAAACGGTCAGGACAGGAAACAATGCTATGGGAATATCGGTTCTCAACTATAACGTACAACGACCTTCAGTCAGTAGTAGCACGGTGTGGCTACCATGCACAAAGACCGACCAAAGTAGGCATATGTACTGCCCTTGACCAAAGAAATCCGCTGTGTGAGGTCCACGTTGACAACTCATAATACGAGTCACAAATGGTCAGAGGGGGAAACAATGGTTTGGGAACACCACGTATCACATAGCAAGCACAAGGGGCTTCAATACGTTGTGGCACAGTGTGGAGACCATGCACGATGACCAACCAAAGTAGGCATATGTCGCTGACCATGACCAAATAATGTCACTATGTGTGGTAAACTCTGACAACTCACAACACGAGTCACAAATGGTCAGGGTGGAAGGTAATGGTTTGTGAATATTAATTATCTACTAGCAAGTAGAAATACATTCAATATGTAATGGCACAAGGTGGCTTCAATGCACAGTGACCAACCAAAGTATGCATATGTCACTAACCATGACGAACAAATTTCACTTCATGTGGTCAACGTTGAGAACGCATAACACGAGTCACAAATGGTCAGAGGGGAAAACAATGGATTGGGAAGCCTATGTATTGGCTAGAAAGGACAAAGAACATCAATACGTAGTGGCACGGTATGGCTAATATGCACACCAAACAATCATACTAGGCATATGTCACTGATCATGACCAGAGAATTTCAATATGGGTGGTCAACGTTGACCAACCATAAAACGAGTCACAAACGGTCAGGACAGGAAACAATGCTATGAGAATATCGGTTCTCAACAACCAAGTACAACGACCTTCAGTCAGTAGTAGCACGGTGTGGCTACCATGCACAATGATCGACCAAAGTAGGCATATGTACCGCCTTTGACCAAAGAAATCCGCTGTGTGTGGTCCACGTTGACAACTCATAATACGAGTCACAAATGGTCAGAGGGGGAAACAATGGTTTGGGAACACCACGTATCACATAGCAAGCACAAGGGGCTTCAATACGTTGTGGCACGATGTGGAGACCATGCACGATGACCAACCAAAGTAGGCATATGTCACTGACCATGACCAAATCATGTCACTAAGCGTGGTAAACTTTGACAACTCACAACGCGAGTCACAAATGGTCAGGGTGGAAGGTAATGGTTTTTGAATACTAGTTATCTACTAGCAAGTACAAATACCTTCAATATGTAGTGGCACATTGTGGCTTCAATGCACAGTGACCAACCAAAGTATGCATATGTCACTGACCATGATGAAATAATTTCACTTCATGTGGTCAACATTGAAAATGCATAACACGAGTCACAAATGGTTAGAGGGTAAAACAATAGGTTGGGAACACATTTTATCAACTTGGAAGTACAAAGACCTTTGACAACCAGTGGCACGGTATGGCTAGCGTGCACAGTGACCAACCAAAGGATGCATACGTCACTGACTACGACCGAATAAGTCCATTATGTGTTGTCAACATTGACAACTCATAACACGAGTCACAAACGGTCAGGACATGAAACAATGATATGGGAATATTGGTTCTCAACTGCCAAGTACAACGACCTTCATTCAGTAGTAGCACGGTGTGGCTACCATGGACAATGACCGACCAAAGTTGGCATATGTAGTGCATTTGACCAAAGAAATCCGCTGTGTGTGGTCAACGTTGACAACTGATAATACGAGTCACAAATTGTCAGAGGGGAAAACAATGGGTTCGGAACACCAAGTGTCACATAGCAAGCACAAGGGGCTGCAGTACGTTGTGGCACGGTGTGGAGACCATGCACGATGACCAACCAAAGTAGGCATATGTCACTGACCATGACAAAATAATGTCACTAAGTGTGGTAAACTTTAACAACTCATAACAGGAGTCACAAATGGTCAGGGTGGAAGATCATGGTTTGTGCGTACTAGTTATTGACTAGCAAATACAAATACCTTCAATATGTCATGGCACAATGTGGCTTCAATGCACAGTGACCAACCAAAGTATGCATATGTCACTACCCATGACCACCAAATTTCACTTCATGTGGTCAACGTTGAAAACACATAACACGAGTCACAAATGGTCAGAGGGGAAAACAATGGGTTGGGAACACTAGTTATCAACTAGTAAGTACAAACACCTTCAACAAGCAGTGGCACGGTATGGCTAGCGTGCACAGTGACCAACCAAAGGATGCATACGTCACTGACTACGACCGAATAAGTCCACAATGTGTGGTCAATATTGACAACTCATAACGCCAGTCCCAAATGGTCAGAGGGAGAGACAATGGTTTGGGAAGCATATGTATTGACTAGAAAGGACAAAGAACTTCAATGCATAGTGGCACGGTGTGGCTAATATGCACACCAAACAATCAAACCAGGCATATGTCACTGATCATGACCACAGAATTTCAATTTGTGTGGTCAACGTTGACCAACCATAACACGAGTCACAAACGGTCAGGAGATGAAACAATGCTATGAGAATATCGGTTCTCAGCTACCAAGTAGAACGGCCTTCAGTCAGTAGTAGCACGGTGTGGCTACCATGCACAATGACCGACCAAAGTAGGCACATGTACTGCCTTTGACAAAAGAAATCCGTTGTGTGTAATCAACGTTGACAACTCATGATACGAGTCACAAATGGTCAGAGGGGGAAACAATGGTTTGGGAATACCACGTATCACATAGCAAGCACAAGGGGCTTCAATACGTCGTGGCACGGTGTGCAGACCATGCACGATGACCAACCAAAGTAGGCATATGTCACTTACCATGACCAAATAATGTCACTATCTGTGGTAAACTTTTACAACTCACAACACGAGTCACAAAACCCTATGGTCAGGGTGGAAGGTAATGGTTTTTTAATACTAGTTATCTACTAGCAAGTACAAATACCTTCAATATGTAGTGGCACAATGTGGCTTCAATGCACAGTGACCAACCAAAGTATGCATATGCCACTGACCATGACGAAATAATTTCACTTCATGTGGTCAGCGTTGAAAACACATAACACGAGTCACAAATGGTTAGAGGGGAAAACAATAGGTTGGGAACACTAGTTATCAACTAGGAAGTACAAAGACCTTTGACAAGCAGTGGCACGGTATGGCTAGCGTGCACAGTGACCAACGAAAGGATGCATACGTCACTGACTACGACCGAATAAGTCCACTAAGTGTGGTCAACATTGACAACTCATAACACGAGTCACAAACGGTCAGGACAGGAAACAATGATATGGGAATATCGGTTCTCAACTGCCAAGAACAACGACCTTCATTCAGTAGTAGCACGGTGTGGCTAATATGTACAATGATCGACGAAAGTAGGCATGTGTACTGCCTTTGACCAAAGAAATCCACTGTGTGTGGTCAACGTTGACAACTCATAATACGAGTCACAAATTGTCAGGGGGGGAAACAATGGGTTAGGAACACCAAGTATCACATAGGAAGCACAACGGGCTTCAAAACGTTATGGCACGGTGTGGAGACCATGAACGATGACGAACCAAAGTAGGCATATGTCACTGACCATGACCAAATAATGTCACTAAGTGTGGTAAACATTGACAACTTATATCAGGATTCACAAATGATCAGGGTGGAAGATCATGGTTTGTGCGTACTAGTTATTGACTAGCAAATACAAATACCTTCAATATGCCGTGGCACAATGTGGCTTCAATGCACAGTGACCAAGCAAAGTAAGCAAATGTTACTAACCATGACCAACAAAGTTCACTTCATGTGGTCAACGTTGAAAACACATAACACGAGTCACAAATGGTCAGAGGGGAAAACAATGGGTTGGGAACACTAGTTATCAACGAGCAAGTACAAACACCTTCAACAAGCAGTGGCACGGTATGGCTAGCGTGTACAGTGACCAACCAAATGATGCATACGTCACTGACTACGACTGAATAATTCCACTATGTGTGGTCAATATTGACAACTCATAACGCCAGTCCCAAATGGTCAGAGGGAGAGACAATGGTTTGGGAAGCATATGTATTGACTAGAAAGGACAAAAAACTTCAATACGTAGTGACACGGTGTGGCTAATATGCACACCAAACAATCAAACTAGGCATATGTCACTGATCATGACCACAAAATTTCAAAATGGGTGGTCAACGTTGACCAACCATAACACGAGTCACAAACGGCAAGGAGAGGAAACAATGCTATGAGAATATTGGGTCTCAACTACCAAGTACAATTACCTTCAGTCTGTAGTAGCATGGTGTGCCTACCATGCACAATGACCGACCAAAGCAGGCATATGTACTGCCTTTGACCGGAGACATCCGCCGTGTGTGGTCAATGTTTACAACTCATAATACGAGTCACAAGTGGTCAGAGGGGGGAAACAATGGTTTAGGAATTATTGGTATCGACTAGCAAGTACAAAGACCTTCGATAAGTGGTGGCACGATATGGCTACCATGCACAATGACCAACCAAAATATTCGTGTGTCATTGAACATCATAAAAAGAGTTTCACTATGTCTTGTCAACTTTCCTTCCTACGGCTGGTCAATCACAGCAATGGTTGAGATGTTATTCAAGCTCGAAGTTGCAAAGTTCAAAACTTAGTCTGCGTCAATTGTTTATGAATAAACTGAATCTATAATCATTCATAGGGTTGAAAACTACCTTATAATCTTACACCTCCTTATTTTATGCCCTTTACCCATAGGCACCCTTATAATGTCATTTGGACAACATATGAACACCATGAGAGTTGGCTTAGTGTTTGTATAGTTAGATTCTGGAGCGATAGGTCCTGGGTTTGAATCCTCGTACGCACAATATAGAATAGGCTCGCGACCTGGGGGGGGCGTCCGTGTTGTGCTACCTCAACTCTACCTTCGAGCCTAAGCTGTGGGGGGGTAGGGGGGTGTCATAATGCGTTCGCAAATCTTTCCTCCAGGTCGTCCACGGAACATCCCTCTAGGGGAGTGGGAGGGAGTATTCCACTGAAGGCACCTACGCGTAACAAATAAACAAAAGCCGACCTGGTGTCAAAGAGAGAAACCTTTTAGTATTTATTGAATAGCAGGTGCAAATTCTTTCAACATGTAGTGGAACGGTGTGGCTACCATGTACAATGACCAACCAGGTTAGGCATGTGCCACTTACCATTACCAAATCATTTTCCGATGTGTGGTCAACGTTGACAACCCATAATATGGGTCACGAATTGTAAGAGGGGGAAACAATGGGTTGGGAACACCAAGTATCACATACAAAGCACAAGGGGCTTCAATACGTTGTGGCATGGTGTGGAGACCATGCACGATGACCAACCAAAGCATGCATATGTCACTGACCATGACCAAATTATGTAACTAAGTGTGGTAAACTTTGACAACTCATAACACGAGTCACAAATGGTCATGGTGGAAGATCATGGTTTGTGCATACTAGTTATTGACTAGAAAGTACAAATACCTTCAATATGTTGTGGCACAATGTGGCTTCAATGCACAGTGACCAACCAAAGTATGCATATGTCACTAACCATGACCAACAAAGTTCACTTCATGTGGTCAACGTTGAAAACACATAACACGAGTCACAAATGGTCAGAGGGAAAAACAATGGGTTGGGAACACTAGTTATCAACTAGCAAGTACAAAGACCTTCAACAAGAAGTGGCACGGTATGGCTAGTGTGCACAGTGACCAACCAAAGGATGCATACGTCACTGACTACGACCGAACAAGTCCACTATGTGTGGTCAACATTGACAACTCATAACACGAGTCACAAATGGTCAGAGGGAGAGACAATGGTTTGGTAAGCCTATGTATTGGCTATAAAGGACAAAGAACTTCAATACGTAGTGGCACGGCGTGGATAATATGCACACCAAACAATCAAACAAGGCATATGTCACTAATCATGACCACAGAATTTCAATATGTGTGGTCAACGTTGACCAACCATAACATGAGTCACAAACGGTCAGGAGAGGAAACAGCTATGAGAATATCAGGTCTCAACTACCAAGTAGATCGACCTTCAGTCAGTAGTAGCGCGGTGTGGCTACCATGCACAATGACCGACCAAAGTAGGCATATGTACTGCCTTTGACCAAAGAAATCCGCTGTGTGTGGCCAACGTTGACAACTCATAATACGAGTCACAAATAGTCAGAGGGGCAAACAATCATTTGGGAACATCAAGTATCACATAGCAAGCACAAGGGGCTTCAATACGTTGTGGTACGGTGTGGAGACCATGCACGATGACCAACCAAAGTAGGCATATGTCACTGACCATGACCAAATAATGTCACTAAGTATGGTAAACTCTGACAACTCATAACACGAGTCACAAATGGTCAGGGTGGAAGATCATGGTTTGTGCATACTAGTTATTGACTAGCAAGTACAAATACCTTCAATATGGCGTGGCACAATGTGGCTTCAATGCACAGTGACCAACCAAAGTATGCATATGTCACTAACCATGACCAACAAATTTCACTTCATGTCGTCAACGTTGAAAACACATAACACGAGTCACAAATGGTCAGAGGGGAAAACAATGGGTTGGGACACTAGTTACCAACTAGCAAGTACAAACACCTTCAACAAGCAGTGGCACGGTATGGCTAGCGTGCACAGTGACCAACCAAAGGATGCATACGTCACTGAATACGACCGAGTAAGTCCACTATATGTGGTCAATATTGACAACTCATAACGCCAGTCCCAAATGGACAGAGGGAGAGACAATGGTTTGGGAAGCATATGTATTGACTAGAAAGGACAAAGAACTTCAATACGTAGTGGCACGGTGTGGCTAACATGCACACCAAACAATCAAACTATGCATATGTCACTGATCATGACCACATAATTTCAAAATGGGTGGTCAACGTTGACCAACCATAACACGAGTCACAAATTGTAAGGAGAGGAAACAATGCTATGAGAATATTGGTTCTCAACTACCAAGTACAATTACCTTCAGTCACTAATAGCACGGTGTGCCTACCATGCACAATGACCGACCAAAGTAGACATATGTACTGCCTTTGACCAGAGAAATCCGCTGTGTGTTGTCAACGTTTACAACTCATAATACGAGTCACAAGTGGTCAGAGGGGGAAGCAATGGTTTGGGAATACTTTGTATCGACTAGCAAGTACATGCACCTTCGATAAGTCGTGGCACGGTATGGCTACCATGCACAATGACCAACCAAAATATTCGTGTGTCATTGAATATCATAAAAAGAGTTCCACTGTGTCTTGTCAACTTTCCTTCTCACGGCTGGTCAATCGCAGCAATGGTTGAGAGGTTATTCAAGCTCGAAGTTGCATAATTCAAAACTTAGTCTGCGTCAATTGTTTATGAATAAACTGAATTTATTATCATTCATACTTTTGAAAACTACCCTATAAGCATACTCCCCCTTATTTTATGCCCTTTACCCATAGGCACCCTTATAACGTCATTTGGACAACATATGAACACCATGTGAGTTGGCTTAGTGCTTATATAGTTAGATTCTGGAGCGATAGGTCCTGGGTTTGAATCCTCGTACGCGCAATATAGAATAGGCTTGCAACCTGGAGGGGGGGGGCGGCCGTGTCGTACTACCTCAAGTCTACCTTCGAGCCTA
>SZWC01007777.1:102972-118613 GCA_023375785.1 Penium margaritaceum | reverse complement strand
GAAGCTGCTCTGGCCGACCCGATGGACGACCTCTACGAGGAGCCGGAAGCAGAGGAGCAGTTGGTGGTGCCGGACACCATAGAAGAGGAGGTGGAGCTGTTCAAGAAGACTGCAAGGGGGGGCAGGAAGTGCAACGTTCTGGCGTGGTACAAAGCAAACGCATTGCAGTTCCCCACTTTTGCACTGGCTGCACTTGACGTGCTTGCTGTCCCGGCAACAAGCACGCCATCCGAAAGGATGTTCTCCCTTGGCGGCAGAGTAGTGACGGACTTCCGTCACTCTCTGTCGCAGATTACAGTTCAGGACTTGTTGTGTCTGAAGACATGGATAAATGACAAAGCACTGAGGCACTTCCCAGTGGCACCAAACGGAACAGTGGCTCAGGAGCTCCTGGAGATTGAGGAACAAGAGAAAGCAGCACGTAGGGCAGCAAGGAGAGCAGCAAAGGCAGCACAGCATGTCCAGGATGCAGGTGCAAATGAGGATGGTGAGGAGGATGAGGTGCAGAAGCACGCAGAGGCAGAAGAGAGCTCAGATGAGTCGTCCTCTGATGAGGATGACGAGGAGGAGGCTGGGTCCTTTGAGGATGGACATGGAGGGGGGGGGGATGAAGACTTGGATGATGATGTTCTGGAAGCTCAGTTTGGTGTGATGTTCAGAGTTCATTTGCTTTCTAGTTAGCAATCATTTTCAAAGTACATCTTTCCAAATGCTCTATGTTCAAGTCTGTATTGCAATTGCAATTCCATGTTCCCCTGTGCTGTCCATTGTAGCAATGGTGTTACTGTGGAATGGAACAGTGGAGTTAAGCACTGTAAACACGGGCATACTACAACATGTTTCTATTTGCTTTTCTGTTCCAAATGCTTGTGCCTTAATGAGGAGCCAAAGGTGAAGATAAGCACTGTGAACAGAAAGATGTAGCTTCATGTTTCCAACTGCTTCTGTTCCAATCGTTACACTGTTAATGAGGAGCCAAGGGTGAACTTAAGCACTGTGAAGAAAAAGATAGTATGACATGTTTCCAAACGCTTCACTGAGAAGCTTCAAACTCCATGTTTGCAATTGCTCCATTATTACCAAGTGTTGTTTATTATGGTGCAGTGATGGTGGTGGTGGCAGTTATGTAGTGGAGGTAAGCACCACAATGAAAGTACATTACCACTGGGAGTCATAATGTTGGT
Organism: Penium margaritaceum; assembly: GCA_023375785.1. Classification (NCBI taxonomy): domain Eukaryota; kingdom Viridiplantae; phylum Streptophyta; class Zygnematophyceae; order Desmidiales; family Peniaceae; genus Penium; species Penium margaritaceum. Next base: position 117,429 of record SZWC01007777.1, on the reverse strand, counting down.
CGTTGATGGGTGACATTGTGGTTACTGACATGGACTCGCAAGTTTGCCCTGAACTACTCGCGAGTCTTCAGACTCGCGAGTCTGGTTCGGGACTCGCGAGTCCAAGTCTCAAAGGGGACTCAGACTCGCGAGTCCGAGTCCCGGAGGGACTCGGACTTGCGAGTCCGAGTCCCCCTTCAGACTCGCGAGTCTGAACTCGTGAACACCCTTATCGACAAGCTCATAGACTCTATGCTCTCGGATAGCGCGAACCTCATCCTCGCAGGCAGCGCGCCAAGCGTCAGCATCCTGTGATGAGATAGCTTCCCTCAGGGTGCCCGGGTCGGGCGCCATAGAGGGAGAGCTCTCCATGGCAAGGGCACACACCTCGGTTCTAGGCCTGACGACCACAAGATCAGCTGCTGCATCACAAGCGATATGGAACTCGCGAGTGATGAGATCGTGCCCTACGGGGCACGCTGGATGTACCTCTGTGAGCTCAGTGCGGACGCTCAGGCCTAGGCCTTTGTGCCGGGGTACCCACTCACGATGCTACAAGGGGGGCGCCTGGGTGTGGGGCCCGACGCTCACTGAGCTCCGGAATCCAGTGGTCGAAGACGGCCACCGGGCTCACAGGAGTAACCGGAGCTCGAGGGGCGCACCTCAGGCTTAGGGACAGGCACGACCACAGCTGGTGGGGACTGGGGCAATGCAGGTGATGCTGTGCGGGGAGATGCATGTGTGGGGGACACAGGGCTGGGTGTGACAGCAGGAGCAGGCAAGACTGGACCTGACACAGAGGCAGGAGTGCCAGCAGGAGCAGATACGGGAGCAGGTGAGACTGGATGAGACACAGAAACAGGAGTGCCAGCAGACGCAGGTACTGGCACAGAAGTAGGCGCGGGAACAGAAGCAGGGGCACCTGTGGGGCGTGAAACAGGCTGTACAGGCGAGGTTTCTGGACCGACGGCGATGATCGCCGGGTCATCAAGGGCCGGAGGCCGAGAAGTGAAGGGGGCTCGAACGGACACATCAGCCTGGTGAGAGGTGCTCGCTGGAGTAGAAGTCTCCCCCATCCGCCGAGAACCCTCACAGGTAGGAACATGTGTGGCGGAGAGTGCCATGATCGAAGTCAGGTCACGGTAGGTGAGGGAATCGAAAAAGAGCGCGTCATAGGACTCAATGACGCGACGACAAGTAGGGTCCCAGAAGCGCCAGGCCTTCGACCGCGGGGAAATGCCTACGAAGGCACACAGGCGGCCCCGAGGTGAGACCTTGGACCCCTGCTGGTCCTCGGTGTACCACATGGAGGCCAGGGATCCTTAGACGTGAGTGAGACAAAGGTCAGCACGGTGTCCAAACCAGAGCTCATACAGTGTCATGTGGTCCGAAAGCGGACCGTGCGAGAGGCGGTTCCAGACCCAAGTCATGTAGGCGAAACCCTCAAAGACAAAGGACTCAGGGAGACCGCACTCAGGCCGCATAGCACGAACCGCATCCTCCATGGTGCGGTTCCAGCGCTCGGAAACACCGTTCTGCTGAGGGGTAGCATGAGCGGAGACCTGGTGAAAAATCCCGTACTCAGCAAAGAACCCGTCCATCTCGCCAAGGAACTCACCGCCACGATCCGAGCGGAAAACATGTAGCGTGTGACGGGACTGACGCTCAGCCATCACTAGCCAGAGTCGAACAGCAAGGGCGGCGTCGCTCTTCTGACGCAGGCTATAGACCCACCGCATCCGCGTAAAGTCGTCAGTCAGAGTCAGAACATACCGGTCCCGATCAGATAGGGACTCGACCGGAAGAGGACCGAGAAGGTCTGAGTGAACTAGCTCGAGAGGCCGAAGCGCTCGGGAACGAGAGTCAGGGTAGGTGCATCGTTGCATCTTCCCCTGAGCACAAAAAAGATAGTCGGTCTTGAGCGGCTTCTCGAAAGAAGCCGCGTCAAGACCGAAAGCTGGCTGTGTCCGAATGAGCTTTGACACAGTATCGGAGCCCACATGACACAGACGGCGATGAAGCAACCGTTGGTGTTCCGGAGACAGAACACCAGTGACAAAGTCCCGACCGGAGGAGGAAGGGGAGCAAGGGGAGGAGGTCCGAGAGACGCGATACAGATCATCTACGACTGAGGCACGAAGGACAACATTGCGAGTGTCAGTAGCCGTCATACTCGCTGAGTTTGCGGTATGCTCCACAGAGAGACCCATCAATGTGCAGGCACGCACAGAAAGCAGGCTGAGCTCAAGATCAGGCACAAATAACACGTCGGAAAGGTACAAGGGGCCAGACGGACCGTCAAAACATACAACCCCAACACCATGGACTGGCAAGGACTGACCAGAGCCTGTACGGACGGAACGGACATACGTGACAGGACCGAGAACAACAAAATCACTACGACGACACGTCATGTGATGAGTGGCACCAGAATCGATGATCCAAGTGCCACCGGAGTCACGACTGGTGGACATCACTGTACAACGGGCATTGGAACACTCGGCATCAGAGGGACGCTGAGCCGTCAGTGGGGAGGAACAACGCAGGGCACAAAGATGAGACTCGTGAACCCAATCGGTGCAGTCAGGCCCATCATCATCACATGATGACTGTGTTCCCCACACGCGTCGTCACGACCCACAGGAGCGGACAGACAGACAGTCTGTGGACCACCCGACGATGACAACATGCTCGCACCTCCCTGAAAGCAGAGCGCCAGAAGGTGTCGGAGCTCAACGATGGTGCGGTCGCGTGGGTCCGGATCACTGCTACTCGCCGGTGAGGAAGCGGGAACAGCTGCAGTCGTGGCCGCCACGCGTCCGGCGGATGGCGAGGATGACGTGCTGGACGTGGAACGAAGGGCGTGTGCAGCCTGGAGCCCACGAGTAATCCGCGCCCAGTCGAGCGGCTGCTGGCACTCGGTGTAGTGATGGGCGCCTCCACAGTTGTAGCAGTGAACAGAAGGTCCACTGCTACCACTGGATGACGACTGCTGCTGTGACTGCTCCTGACCTGATCCACGCTTCCCCTTCTACTTCTTCCCCTGAGTTGCTGCTGCAACACCCTGTGTCTGAGTGGGTGTGGGCGGGGCCGAAGAGGAGGAGGAAGATGAGGACGTGATGGAGGATGAAGAAGGAGGCTGCAAGAGGGAAGATGGTGGTGATGCGACGACTGCTGCAGCAAGAGAAGTCTCGTGATGGGCCACGGTTGCCTTGCGGGCTGAAGTCACCTAGAGGAAGAGCTGATGCGCCCAGGGGAGAAGCTGCAGTGTGGCTGAAAAGGGCTCGAGGACAGCGTCGCTGTACCGTGTGAAGATGTCAATGCACTCAAGGCAAACTCCGAGCATCATCGTATGGAGCACCCACAACTGTGTGCCTCCTGAGGTCCCAAGACGCGTGTAGATGTGCATGGCACGTCGCCAGTAATTGGCTGCAGGCTCTGCAGGCCCCTGACAGCGAGATTGGAAGGCACGAATATGTGCTGCATGAGTGGCGTGCATCTCTGCGGCCAGCAGGGATAAGGCCACATCCCAACATCCGCGTGGATCAACGCCGGTGCCTGTGCCAACCTCACCAAGGAAGGGGTGGAAATCGACGACGGTCTCGCGTGGCATGGCATAGAGGAGTCCGCGCATCGCCCTGGCTGCTGTCAGCGCCTGTGCTGGATCTGTAGGCTGATACGGGCTGTGGCATTAGGGCCACACTCCCTCGGAAGTAGCCCAAACCTGAAAGAGGATCTCCCAGCAGTCAAAGCTGTCCTCACCGATGTACCGTGGAGGTGGTGTCTCAAAGTCCTTGGGTTGCCGCTCTGTGGGGAGAGCAACCGTAGGCCGAGGAGGACGAGAAATGGGGAAGACTCCTGGAAGGGGATAGTCACCGGGATACTCGGGTGACGATCGTATCAGAGGAAACCGAGGAGATCTGGTGCCCGTCTGCAGCTGACGGAGGCGCTCCTGAAGAACTCGAATCTCATGATCCGGGGAGTCGCCTGTGATGCCTGGCATGAATGGATCATCATCCAAGAGGTCAGGAGGTGGTGGGTCAGGTCTACCTCCTGTAACGGGTGCCTGAGCCGACTGCTGCGTAGAGACCGCGACGCCGGCAGCTCCCTTGGAAACCTGCCGTGGGACCGTGGACTAGGCACGCAGAAGCTTAGTCAACGTGTGGATGGCATAAGTCTGCTCCCGCTGTAGGCGACGCATCTCATCCTGCTGGCTCCACAGGTCCTCAATGGCCTGCGAGCGTGGGCTCAGGACCCCAGAAGAAGAGGAGTAGGGATCACCTGTCCCCTCCCCCTTGTTGTCAGACGAGTTCATGTCGCCTCTCAGTATGGGTCGACAGGTCAGGTTTGTCGGATTTCAAAAGCGTCAGCGTTTCTCGAGGGGTCGAGACGCTGGCAACTTTTGATTGTCCGGCCAATAATTTGGCTAAGTACCCTACTGACTTTGAATTTTGTAGATCTAGCAGTTGTCAATTTAGGAATGTTTAATTTCGTTGATCGGGTAAATACTTCCTGTTTTCTTGAAATTCGTCGAAGCGTAGGGGGTGGTACCTCATATTCGGCGAGGGGTCCGGTGCAGCTTCTCCATTTCGGCAAAAAGGAATCTTCTCCTCGAACTAAAGCGTGTGCGTGCAGTTGCCACACCCGCGATCTGTCAGGATTTCTGACAGATCTTGCGTGGCATCTACACGTGGTCCTATTGGACCACGTGTAAGTGACACGCAGCGGGTTTGTGTCGCTTGACACGCGACGATGACCGCATGTCAAGTGCACGGAGCCATCGGACAACTCAAATCACCGATTGATGATTTGAATCGCCGGACCATGAAGCAAGACCCGCCACTATGAACAGATGTTTTGCGAGGTCACCATCCGTGCCCCAACGTAAGATACAAAGACATAAATGACCCCGGTTATGAACCATGTCTAGTGGGACTTTGATTTCGATCTTTATTGGTCGTGTTTATTTTTGTGACTAGATGATTTCGTCGAAGCATCAAATTCGACGAGATTTGAATGCAGAAAAAAAGGTTAAAATCAAAAATCAAAGTCAGTAGGGTATGGTGCTGATGTGAGCAGGTGGTTGCTGATGTCAGCACGACCTGATGACATCAGCAAGCAAAATTACTGACTTCAGCTCAACTCCCTCCCTTTTTTTTCTCTCGCGGTTCTGCGCGAGCGTGCAGCCGCTCCGCGACGGCTACGCGGAAGCTGCGTGGAAGCTGTGCAGCATCTTTCGCTCACCTGCTGCTGCAGCTGTGCTGTCAGCTGCAGCAATAGCTACGTGGCTTTGTGCGAAGCACCGGCAGCAGCGGCTGCGCAATGCCATTGCTGCTGCTCCGCGCTACGGCTGCTGCTGCTGCTCGTTGCCGCCGCCACGCACTGCTGTTGCTGCCATTGCTGCGCTAGTGTTGCTGCAGCTGCTGCTGCTCTGCTGCTGCCGCCGTGGCTGCCACTGCTGCTGTTGTGCTGCTGTTGCCGCCGCTGCTGCTGCTCTGCTGCTGCCGCCGCTGCTGTCGCTACGCTGCTGTAGCCGCGGCCGCCACTGCGGCTGCGGACGGCGCCTGCACTCGCTGCAGCCGCCACGCGCTGTTGTAGCTGCTACTACGACACTGCTGTTGCCGCTGCTGCTGCTGCTACTCTGCTGCTGTGCTGCTGCTGGCACGGTGGTATCGCCGCTGCTACGGTCTCACGTGATGAGTGTGGGCTGCGTCGACTGCGACCGGCTGTCTTCGACACGCCCCAGTGGATCTACTGCAGCGGTGACTCTCACTGCTGCTGCTTTGCTGCATCTCTGCTGCGCAGCTCAGTGAGAACTGTCTCACTGCTGTGATGCCATGAGAAGATGCAAGGAAGCTTCCTAGCAACACTCCCGTTGACCAGGCGTCAGTGCCTGATCAGACGGTGACAAAAGTCACAAGTCGTGCACGCAACGGCAAGAGTTCGGCTAGGAGACACAAGGCAAAGTGTCTGAATGCTTCAATAGCATTTGCAGAGAGAAATGACAAATGACAGGTCCCTGGCATGAATACCTGCCGCGGCGCACACCGGGTGGGCACGCGGCGGTCCAAGAGCTGTCCTAAATCCGGCCCAAAACCACTGTTTTGGCCATAACTCTGCGCACACATGTCAGAATGCTACGCCGTCTAAACCTAGACATGCAGGATCACAAGACGGACGCTACGACTGGTCACATGCATGCATACATCATCAGACGGTGGACACGCAATGCAAAAACATTAAAATCGGGCTCATGGCCAGTCCGCCCAAAAACTCCTGCAAGCTGTAGAAAAAACAGCATGAAGTTCCGGCAGTGTCCGGGGCTCTGGAACGGTAGTCGGCCAGCTCCAAGCTGGTAGTCCGCCGCCAGTCGTCGCACCGGTGTCACCAGGGCCCGCCTCAATGATCTGCACGAGTATGGACACGGTCGAGTGGTCACAGTAGATTGTACAAGAACGTCACAAATCACAACATTATAGTCATCGCCAAGGGAATGGAGAAACCCCCTATCGAGACGTCTTCTGCGGGAGTGGAGATTGCGAGAGACACAACGTGACAAAATGCATTGAGAATGATGGAGAGATGGCAAAGATCTGGTTGACAATGTGAGAAGTTAGTAGTACAATGAGTAAGAGGGAAGGTTATCCCCTAGCCCTCGTGGTCCAAAAATCGTGTGCGCACGTGTGCAAACATGTTAGCAAGAATTTGGGGAAGAGTAAGAAAAGTACCTGACAGTTCCCAAAAGATCAATGGGCTTGATCACAGCAACCAGGCCAGTAATACTGTGTCGTTTAGATACCCCACTACAAGATACCGCTGTACACTTGCATCGCGGTCTTGAGTTCCGGAGTATCCTAGTATTGTGACCGATAACTCACTGTCGGAAGGGTTGGTGTTCTAGAACTACTACATTGCATACAGTGTACCTTGTGAGGGAATGGAGAAAGCCTCAAAGCAACATTATGTTGCGAGTTTCTTGAGCGTCTTGTCTTTGCTAAAGTATCCACCTAGACCGGTGTCATGGCATTCCTCCGGTAGCATTCTTTGCAACTCCTCATTTGGAGGAACGATAACCTGGCAAGTGAATCCACATCACTAGTAGGGGTTCTCGAACCAGAACGTGGTTTTTTTCTACTCGCCAAACTCCTAGCAACCATTTGCAAATGGCCTCGTGAAAAACGGGTCTTTTTTTTTTGCAACGTGCTGACCTTGGCCATCAAATATGGTCTTCGACTTAGAGCATCCGCTATATTTGTTTTTCCATGATGGCACTCGATGTCGTAGTCGAAGTTGGACTTGAGAAACTCCATTCATCAAGTTTGTCGACGGCTTAGATTTGGCTGGGTCTTGAGGCATTTTAGGGCGTGATGGTCGTTGCGGGCAACACACTGCTGGAATTCCAAATAGCACCACCATGTCTTAAACGTGTGCACGATTGCTAGCATCTCCTTCTCGTGAATCGTGTAGTTGAGTTCCGGCCCATTTAGTTTTCACGACTGTACACAACCAGTTGTCATCCACCATCGTAGTCTTGTAGGGGAACGAATCTAATGGCACGATCAGACAAATCGATGGCCATGACGTAGTCCACCGTCGGATCCGCCAATCGTAAGGCTGGCACTGCGTTCAGAGTGTTTCTCAAATACTTTAATGCTTCTTGTTCACTGTCCTCCCAATTCCACTAGGTGGTTTTCCGGGTAAGATGGGAGAGAGGCGCTTACACTCGGGCGTAATCCTTTACAAATCAACGGTAGTATTTGCAGAAGCCTCAAAACACCTGGACGTCCTGAACATTTATGGACGTCGGCCAGTCAGCGACCGCCACCACCTTTGTTGGATCTATGGTGATCCATCCGCTGCCGATGATGTGATCCAGAAACTCAATGGAATGGTGGTTGAGGTTGCATTTTGAGATTTTTCAGAAAATTTTCTCCTCGTAAAGATTCATGAACTTTTTTAAGATGTCCATTGGGCTCCTGCGGGGCGCGACTGTACACCAGGATGTCTTGAAGAAATACGACAAAACGGCATGACTGTGAACTCGATCAATGTTGTGGGAGCATTTGTGAGTCCAAACGGCATGACTGTGAACTCGAAGTGCTCGTGTCTGGTACAGAATGTTGCCTTCTTGACGTCCTTATTAGATCTTATGGTAGCCGCTATGTAAGTCAATTTTGCTGAATACTCAGGGCACTTGGAGTTGATCAAAAATTTCATCTGCTCTCGGCAGGGAGTAGCGGTTCTTGATGGTGATGTCATTCAACGATGGGTGGTCCACGCACATCCGTATCTCTCCGGTTTTCTTTTTCAAAAAAAGCACGGGTGCCGCGTAGGGTGACGTGAAGGCTCTGATGAACCCCTGATTGAGCATCTTTTCCAACTGCCTTTTCAGTTTGATCAGCTCGTGGTCGCTCATCTGATAGGTCCTTTTCACCGTCCGTCTACTACCTGGCTTTAGGTATGTCTGATAGTCGATGTTTTGTTGCGGTGGTAGCTCTCAGGATAGTTAGTCGGGAAAAACCCCTTCGACCTCCTCAATGAGCTCCGCAAAATCCTTTGCGATCTACAGAGTGGATGGAAATTTTGACGGATCTACATTCATTTGTTGATGGTGTTTTCCTTCAAACACCCCTGGTTAAGCTTGCAAATCCATCTTCCAAACTATGTCGTTGGTGACAAAACTATGAGAAGCTCCTCCATCTAGTAGCACCTGTACCGTTCTATGAAATTTTCAATCCCTTGGTTGCACTTGTAGTAGTATCACCGGATGGTCCTCCTCATACCCCTTGTCGAAGTTTAGAATCTCAGGAACCCTCGTCTGTGGCGATATGAGCCGCTCAGATGGGCGATTGATCGGCACAGGTTTTTCCGACCGGACAGGATGCTTACCGTGTACTCCTTGCCTTTGACGTTTCCTGAAGCCTCATTTTCTATCTGCAACTTCCCTCCCTTTTTGGCCTGCTGATATTGGCAGTCTTGCAAGATGTGCCCGGTTTCCCACAAGTCATGAAGAGCCGTTGATCGTGTTGAGTAACAGTGTCAATCTCCATCGGAGATGATGTTTCTGCCGACAGTGGCTTCCCTCTACCACAATAAAGATTGTGGCCTTGGGGTTGCCTGTTGGCACTAGTGGGTGTGGAGGCACCGTCAAGGATGCCTAGCCATCCCCAATGCATGCTACCAATGTTTGGAGCAGCCAATGGACACCAATGGTGAAGAGTGAAACACAAGGATCACGGATGTGAGTGAGTAGAACACGTCGCATTCAGTAGAACTAAATCAAAACACGTTTTTTTTACTAAGCACAGTAAGATTACATCACATCCTTTTATCCTTTGATCTAAGCTTTCCAATGCATCCAAGCACGTCCAAATCGGAGCAGCAGAGACCCTGCTGCGACCGTTGAAGTAACCCTTGGTGGAGCCACCCACCTTGCCTTGCACGCTAGACAACGGGAGGTGCTTCGATGGTGAGCCGTCGGAGCACCTTTCCTCGCCCAGAAGTCAAGGAGAAGTTCACCCTGGTCAAGGAGAATCCTTTGGTTGCCTCCTTTATGGCCCTGGTGCATTTGGAGCTCGTTGGAGTTGAACTTGGATCACCGGTGGTGGATTATCCAGCCACCCACGGCGGGTACCAGGTTCCACCTGTCCAACACAAGAACTTCGGGCGAGGCTAACTTTCTGAATACTCACTCAAATTGAGCGATTCAAGGCTCAATCTTGCATAGAAGAATCCAAGAAATCCAAATCTAAAGTCAGATTAGGTATTCAACTAATCCCTAGTGGTCAAACTAGGGAATGCAATCAATGTAACTCATGGCAATGGGCACACCATGTCAACAATCTCCCCCTTGCACCGTAGCCTTGATGCCCTGTCCTTGGAACTTGTAGCATTCAAACCTCACAGTGCGGACCGAGCTCCATGTAGCTTGTGTTTTACCTGTCCTTGGCTGTGCCTTGGTCATGGAGTTGGCGAGCATGCGCTTAGTGTCACAATGCACGATAGTCGCATCTCCCTTCGCCACCAAGTCTCGCGCTAGTGATGACGAATCTGGATGTGCTTGTTCCTCCTGTGTAACACCGTGTTCTAGGTGAGGCTGATGCCACTCATGTTGTCCACATTGAGTACCGTCGGCTTCCTTTGCGGTATCCCAATCTCCTTTAGTAGCCATCGCAGCCACACTGCCTCCTTTGTGACTTCCGCAAGCGCGATGTACTCCGCTTCGGTGTTGGACAGTGCCACACAATCCTGCTACCTGCTTTTCCATGAAACTGCTACACCACAAGCATAAACACATACCCTGACGTTGATTTTCTATCATCCACATCACCAGCCCATTTGGCATTGGAGTAGCCGACCAACTCGAGGAAGTCCTCACGCGCTCCCCCTCCAAATACGAGCCGCGACTGTTTTTTTTCACTTTGAGGTAGTGGAGGATCCGCTTCACCGCTTGCCAATGCAGTGGCCCCGGGTCAGCAAAATAGTGGCTCACTTGGCCCTCCTCCAAGGCCAGGTCAGGTTGCGTTGGTACCATGCCGTACATGATGCTTCCCACTGCGGTCTGGTACAGCACACCTGGCATCTCCTCCTTCTCCTCATCCGTGTTCGGCCCCATGCTCGAGCTCAACTCACTTGTGGTGGTCATGGGTGTACCGATGGGGTTGCACTCCTCCATGTTGTAGCGGCGGAGCACCCCTTGCACATATTGTACCTGCCCCATCTCCAGCGTGCGTGCCTTGCAATCCCTCTTGATGGTGACGCCGAGGTAACACTCGAGCTTGCCCATGTCGTTCATTTTGAACCAACCACCCAGCTGTCGCTTCAGGTTCACCAACTCCTCCATGTCCGATGACACAAGGATGAACTCATCCACGTAGAGAACAACAATCTGGTGCAACCCCGACTGCTTCCGTACGTACACAATGTGATCCGCCTCACTGCGCTTCAAGCCAAGCTTGGCCATGAAGCCGTCCATTTGCAGGTACTACATAAGTGGTACTTGCTTCAGCCCGTAGAGCACCTTGCGAAGCCAGCACACCTTCCCTGGCGGGGCGTCCACCCCCTCCGTCACCTCCATGAGGACCTCCTTGTCCAGGTCGCCGTTGAGGAATACGGTTTTTACATCCATTTGGTGGACTTGGTAGTCGCGCACCGCCGCCACCAAGAGGATGGAGCGGATGGAGGCGAACTTTGCCACCGATGCGAATGATTCATCGTAGTGTTCACCCTTTCGCTAGACGTACCCCTTTGCTACCAGCTGCGCCTTGTACCGCTCCACCTTCCCTTCCTTGGTGAGCTTCTTCTTGAAGATCCAATTAGAGCCAATGACTGTCTTGCCCTCTGGCTTGTCGATCAGATCCCAAGTCCCATTCTCCTCATGGGAGGCAAGCTCAGATTTTATAGCTCTCTTCCACTCAGCCCCATCCTTCTGTGGCAACGCCTCCTTGACAATCTCAGGCTCCTCTTGCGCAGAGAACGTTTGAGCGAGCCCAACCCAGATGCCCCCCACGGCATCATACCTCTTTGGCGTCCTCCTTTCACGTCCGCTTCTCTGGGGCTGCTACTGTTGCGCTTGCTACTGCTGCCATTGTTGTTGCTGCTGCTGCCCCCTCACGATGCCACTCACACCGCTGACCTGCTCCCCCTCTCTCGAGGACCGTAGAGATGCGGGCTCACTCCCCGCCTCTCCGTTCAGCTCTACTGCTGCCGGCGCTTCGGAATCATTGTCCAACTTGGCTGAATGCAAATCAGCTACTCCCCCATCCACCGGATGGTTCCCACCGGTTGGAGCCGATGGGACGTCACCCTCTTTTGCGTCCTCCAGCTTCTCCCCCTCGAGGAGTGGCAGCCACTCCCCCCGCTTGAAGAGACCCGCGTCCTTGTCCGTCCACCAGCTGTCCTCGTCCAACGTGAAGTCGTGACTCTTCACAATCTGCTGCCTCCGTGGGTCCAAGTGCCCATACGCCTTGCTCCCACTCTCGTACCCGACAAAGATGCACCGGCCAGTTCACGGGTCCTGCTTCCCCTGCCCCTCACGTGGCTGCACAACAACATGTGCAATGCAGCCAAACGTGCAAAGGTGAGCCACAATTGGCTTCCTTGTGCTCCACACTTCTTGTGGTGTCTTCCACACCTTGGACTCTGCATCATTTAGTGGCTTAGTCGGCATCATATTTATGATGTGCGCCGCTGTCCGCGGTGCCTCACACCAGCACCGTTGCGCGAGGCCGGCATCGCTCAACATGGACCGGAACCATGTTGAGGATGGTGCAGTTTGCCCTCTCATTGACGCCGTTCTGCTGCATAGAATGTGGCATAATTTTTTGCCACGCAATCCCCTTGCTCTTCATCCATGTCGAACAGCCCTCGTACTCATCACCGTTGTCTCTCTGGAATGCCTACACGTTCAACTCCGTTTGCCGGTCCACTGCTGCCACGAATTCCTCCATGCATGTCAGCACAACACTCTTCTTCTTGATTTTGTAGAGGTATAGTTTTTGGCTGTGGTCCTCAATGAAGGTGACAAAGCAGCGTGCCCCACCAATGGAGGGCTCAAACAGTCTGCATACATGTGTATGCACCGCCTCCAACTTCGCCGATGAACGCGTTCCCTTTCCTGCAAATGGCTACCGTGTCATCTTGTCCATGACACAGCTTCCTTGGCTACTTCGATACCTTTGACATCAAGGCCCGCACCACCTCTTTCTTAGCCATCTCCTTCACTGTTGTAGGTACAATGTGGCAGAGGCGGCGGTGCCATAGGTCCAAGTTTCCTTCATCCCTCGTCACCAGGTAGACGGCAAGAACCTTGGTACAAAGATGTTACAGGTCCTCCTCCCTCTTGCCACGTGCAATCACCCCATCCGCCTCCTTCCGGATGATGGCCTCTTTCTTGTTGAAGAGTACCTTGAACCACCTTTTGGTAAGGCGGCTCATTGACAGCAAGTTTGCTCCTAAGTTGGACATATGGAGCACGTCGTAGATGATGCACGGAATGACTTTCCCTTTCACCACCGACTCGATGCGAACATTGCCTTTGCCCGCAACCAACTCCGTTTTGCCGTTGGGCACTGTCATGCGCCACTCGGTGGCGCCGTAGATGACAAATGCCGCCCGGTTGCATTGTGTGTGGCGGCCTGATCCGGAGTCGATCACCATGACGTCCGGATCTGTCAAGTCGGTAGACTCCCTGGCCATCATGGCTTGGGTATCCTTCTTCCCGCCCTTCCAACGGTCCGACTTCTTATTGGGGCAGTTGCGTGCGTAGTGGCCATGTTTGCCACAGTTGTAGCACTCCCCCTTCTTGTCACCTTTCTTGGTGTCCTGCTTGGCACCCTTCCCCATGTTGCGGACGTACTCAGCCACCTTTAGGTACTTCAGCTCATCGGGGGACCAGCTTTCAACAACGGTGATCATGGGACTCCAACTCTCTGGCAAGGCGAGACGAAGGATCATGGCTTGCAGCTAAGGGTCGACCTTCCATCCAGTGGCTAGGCACTTGGCAGTAAGGGACTCGATCTGCTGCAGGATCTCCATGATGTCGTCGCCTTCGTTGGCTCGTAGGGTGACGAGCCTCTTGAAGACGAAGAGCTGGTTAGCGAGGTTGGTGGATTGATAGATGGTGCAGATTTTCTTTCAGGCCTCCGCGGCCTCCATGCATCCTTGAATGAGTGAACGCTGCGTCGGAGCAAGCGCATACACTAACAAGGCAAGCGCCTTCTTGTTGCACTTCTTGTACTTGTCCACTTCCTCCGGCGTCGCGGTATCCGGAGGGGCAGTTTCTTCACCCTTGACCAGCTCAAGCAGGCCCTCGTCAACGCGGTAGATTTCAAACTCCCACCTCCACAAGTGTAAGCCAAGCCCATCAAACTTCAAGACAATGTTGATGCTCTCTTGATCGGTCGGTACCATGGCGTGCGGCGGTAGCGTGAATGTTGTAGAGATAGGGTCCTTCTAGGCACGTGGGCCCATAACCCTTTGTTGGCAATAGTGGGTTTGGAGGCACCCTCAAGCATGCCTAGCTGTCCTTGATGTAGGCTACCAGTATTTGGAGCAGCCAATGGAAACCAATGGTAAAGAATGTGGAGCACAAGGATCAAGGATGTGAGAGAGCACAACACGTCGCATTCAGTAGAACTGAATCAAAACACGTTTTTGTCAGTGCGCACAGTGAGACTACATCAGATCCTTATGGCATGAAATCTAAGCTTTCCAATGCATCCAAGCATGCCCGAATTGGAGCAATAGAGCCCCTGCTACGACCGTCAAAGTAACCCTTGGTGGAGCCACCCACCTTGCCTTGCACGCTAGGCAACGGGAGACGATTCGACGGTGAGCTGTCGGAGTGCCTTTCCTCGCCCAAAAGCAAAGGATAAGTTCACCCTGGTCAAGGCAAATCCTCTGGTTGCCTCCTTTATGGCCCTGGTGCATTTTGAGCTCGTTGGAGTTGAACTCGGATCACCGGCGATGGATTATCCC